>JARKIE010000220.1:0-162264 GCA_029378255.1 Mycena rosella | reverse complement strand
AATGAAATACTAAACAACTTACGACACGAATCGAATGCGACTCAGAAATTCTGACATGGACGACCAAGCTCGGCAGGAAAAATAAAAGATGAAGAAGACACATCGCAAACCCACGGCTCGAATCAAACGCGCGAACCTTGGTTACGTAATATATTTGCAGGACGACATACCAGCTATGCTACGCAGGCGACAAGAAGTTTTCAAGAAGGCGAAGCGAGGTGTGTTCCAAGCACAAATAACTCGAACTTACAAGCGGACCGAGCACCCTTCACTCAACACTGAGGCTGCGCCGACCTATCGGAGGAGATTAAAACGCGCTGGGATGAGGAAAAGAGACACCGAGTAAGGAGAACATTTACTGAACCAAGTTATCAAGGCACCGAGCGACAGGAAGACCGTCCGAGCGCACCAATCCAGACACCGAGGGGGAGAACGTGTACCGAGCATAGGGAACGGGTTACCGAGCGGGAAGAAGGAGCATTTGGGGAAAGACCGACCAGATATTACGAAGGTTGGATGAGTAGGCACCGAGCGGAGAAGGAGCTGAGCGAGGAGGGCTGTGGAAGGGTGTAGGGAAGGAGTAGCACGAGGACAGGCAGCGTTATCTGGGCAGGCGGGAGAGGGGAGCTGGCTGCGGAATTGGGGAATATAAATACAGCATGTATGCTGATAGAAAATCATCTTGGTTTTGGACCCACATCCTCTAAAGCTGTAAAAGGCTCTATAGTACCACTTGTCTCACCCAAAACAAACCGTTATCACCGGAAAACACTCTCTTGCTCCTCGGAGACACTTCCCTTCCTACACCGAGCCGTCTGTCGGCGAATTCAGGTTATTATTGAAACCCAGCTCTACACTTCCCTATCCGATCCAACTCTCTTCCTCAACAAAAGAGGGTAGTTGAAAACCCTCACACAAAGCAATGCAGCCAAGTTCGGCGTGTAGCCACTAGCCTAGATCGGAATATTTTGCCCTCGGCAAGCAGGTAGGAGAAGAAGAGAAGGAAACAATTGGTCGGGGCATTATTACAGAGAGGTTGAAAGAAGGGAACACTCGGCCGAGGAACCGAGCTTGTTAAAACAATCTCCGCCCCAGCCAAAACGACCTGCACATCAAACACCTTCGGAGTCGGACTATACGCCTCGGCATCCTCGATTCAGAGCCAGCATTGCGCTCGATCGTCCCTTCTTGACAAGCTGTAGAGCTCGGTCCGACGGTGCACACTGAGAAGACTGTTCTATCTGCATTAAAATGTGGTAACCAGTTGTAAATTACACCTTCTTTACTGAAGAAACACACACCCCTACATAAAAACCACACTCCGATTTAAATAAACCTAGCACTGAGGTGCACTGTTCACAGCGACAGAAAATATTCCCCCTAGAGGACGTACACTTCTAAACTAGTCCGGGTTACCACCTCGCTCGGCAGTTTACGAAACCGCAGTCCATATCACATCTGGAGCCCACCGCGAGGGGGAATTTTACAGCTGGAGAACAAGTCTCCATCCTCACCGCCCGGCTCGATTTACACTGGAGGAAACAGGGCCCACAGCCCGCCAACTCCGACTCCTTGCTCAGCATAACCAACTTACTATCAATAATACCTCGGTATCCACGCCTGTAACTCCCAATACCAACGACACTCGCGGCCCTCGGCGTACCCTTCGGAAGATATACTCCCCATAAACTATTTGCCTCCAGGTAGTAGCAGTTCGAGCTTATCCCCTGAATCCTCCCCTTCCATCGAGCCAGAATCCCTCACCACACCGACTGCAAACATATCATCACATACGATCACCTCGGAATCATCACTCAGCAGCTTAAGCTCGCCTCCTGAGACTCCTCCACCAAAAGCACCCCCTATCCTCCGAGTCATGCCTCCTAAAGCTTTGCCAGCGAGGGGATCCAAGACGGCGCCATCGTTCGATGGGAAACCTGGTCACCTAGAATGTTACTTTCGAGACGTAAAAGACACGGGGACAGAAGCCGAGCGAAACACGGACACAGAGTTAATTAATATTGCCCTCTGCTAAGTGGACATCGACGACGAGCAATTATGGAGCAGGAAACAAACGGCTGGGATGACATTCAATGTGTTTAAAGCAGAAATAAAGAAGCTTTACCCAGGATCAGATGGAGAGAGACTTTATACCTGGACCGACCTCCGCGAGGTTGTAAAGAAAGGCTTGGAACGTTCACCGAGGGACCGAGAAGAGTTCGCGAAGTACCAACAAGATTTCCAGAGGATAGCCGATTTCCTTAAAGACAAAGGAAAGATCTCGGACCAGGAAAGGAACAAGCTGTTTATGAAGGGAATACACTCGGACTTCTGCTTCCGGGTACTCCAGCGCCTACAGATCGTGAAAAGTACTCAGCCAAGCGACAAACCATATTTTATGGATGACATAATTGCGGCCGCTGGATGGGCTATCGATGGAACGCCTGGGGCGATCTATGTGGACAAAGACGAGGATACTTCTATGGTAAAGAAAGAAGTTGTGGATATGAGCAATACCCTTCGGGATTTGAGCCGAGTGTTCTTGACTCAGATGCAGAGCATGACTTTAAAACTTGCCCAGGAGATTCGCGGCTCGAGACAAGGACAGCAAAACCGGCTGCAGACGGCAAGCTACCAAAATCAGCAGGCCCCGAGTCAGCAGGCTTCACCAAACCGATGGAATCAGGGACCCAATGGGCAGTTACCACCTCAGAATCAGGTGTTTAGGGCAGCCGGCAATCAGACCGAGGGCAACACCGGCGGTGGCGGCTTCGAGGTCGGCAAGTGCGCGTTCTGCTCAGAGAGCGGGCATTACCTCCGAGAATGCCCAAAAGTCCTCGAATACGTGCGGGCTGGTAAGTGCATGCAGAACGAACAAGGCAGGATAGTTATCCCGAACGGGTGGTATATTCCTTGGGCAATTACCAGGAATAACTTCCTTGACCGACTGGATAAATGGCACGCCGCCAACCCAGGGAACATAAAACAGAGGGACCAGCCTCCACCCATGTTATACATGGCCTCCACCATCGACGAGACTGAGGAGCCAGGATCGGCTGAGGCATTTCTGAACCACGATGCCGGTACTATTTCGCTCGACGATCTCTCGACGGAAGAAATACAGGTCTTCCTGGAGACTCAGAAAAAGACCGAGAAGGGTAGAACCAAGGAAGTCTTCGACGGCGTCCATCTTCCTCCGAAACCGCCCTTAGCAATAAAGAGGAAGGTCGGTTTTGTCCCCGAGGTGGATGGGCCAGCAGGGAGATTGCCACAGATCCCCCTGGTCAAGGATGCGGCGCCACCAAATGGACCGAGACCATATGTAGCCAAGTTCCGAGCGCCAATTGAGGAAATGGTTAAACCGGCAGACTTAGTGAAGCGAGCACTCTCCTCTAAATTCAAGATCACGGGCGAAGAATTCTTCGCTATTTACCCTGAAGGACGAAAATTCGCGAAAGACCTTCTCACCTCGAAGAAGGTACCAGTGGTAGAGGTAGCGTACTCGGAAACGAGCCCGGGGCAGCCGCCCGAGCCACAATACATCCTCTGTTACGAAGAAGAGAACGATGAGCGACGGGATGAGCATCTTACCTCTTCAAAAATTGACGTGTTGAGAGTCATAGACCCTTTGATCAATGGCGAGCACCAAATCGAGGCTATACTGGACCAAGGATCTGAGATCATCGCCATGAACCGAGATGTATGGCTCAAACTCGGAGTCGGCTTGGACCCGCAAAAGGTTCTGCATATGCAGTCGGCGAACTCGCAGTCGAATTCCACGGCCAGAGTCATTAGCGACCTGAAGTTCACGATTGAGGGAGTCGATTTGCTGCTTCAAGTGCATGTGGTACAGGGAGCGCCATTTGATCTATTAATGGGTCGACCATTCTTCCGTTTCACGAGTTGCCAAACGGTTGATAATATGGACGGCTCGCAAGAAATCACCATCACTTGTCCGAACACGGGGAAAAGAGTCACGGTACCGACCAGGAAGAAAACACCGAAGAGTCGGAACCCATTCAAAACGACCAACGGAGCAGCGGTGGGGTTTCAAGGTGCGGGGCCGCGCAATTAAATCATGACCCCGCGGAAAATACACAGACTCATTTTGACCAAGTCTCGTCTCCCAGCATGCATTTAAAATACCGACCGCTCACTAATGCGTCCACGATCTCGGCTTCCTCCATCTCTGTACCATCACTCAACTTTTCACGTCTTGCACCTCCTCTTATCTTGTACTCTCCTTCGAGAACAAACACTGAGCACTGCCAAGCAATCAAAATTACCGATACCGAGCAGGTCTGGGAAGTTTCTCCCATGTACTTACAATTTTGTTTAACACAGGCTTACGAATATAACGAAAAATTACACGCCTTTGCAGTAAAAACCTCGGTCAAAACTGAGGGACCTCCTAAAGCGGAGAAGAAGAAGAAAAAGAAATATAAACCGGCAGCATTGAAGGTTCACTCGGTACTGGTGACCCTACCCGAGGAATTTAGGATTGTGCGAAAATATTTGTCAGACCCATTAGCTAACATGCCTTGGTTAAACCCGAAACCTCCCGATTTCACCCCAGGCAAAAGGTTGACAACCGAGCATCTAAAAGAAATGAACCTAAACCCGGACGGATGGCTCTGGCCCGAGGAAGAAAAACTCATGGCGGATGTCCTGAAAAACCATGAATTGGCATTTGCTTGGGACGCGTCGGAACGAGGCCAATTTAGGGAGGACTACTTCGAACCTGTAAAATTCCCCCTGCTCGCACATACCCCATGGCAACAACAGAATATTCCAATACCTCCTGGGATACGAGACCAGGTCGTACAGATCATCAAGGAGAAGATAGCCTCAGGGATGTATGAGCCGTCTTCATCGTCCTACCGATCCAGTTGGTTCTGTGCACCGAAAACCGAGAAAGGTGCGCTGAGAATCGTTCACAACCTACAACCCCTGAATGCAGTGACCATAAAAGACTAGGGGTGCCCACTGGTGCTAGAATTATACGCCGAGTCATTTGGGGGTAGGGTCATATACGGGATGTTTGATTTGTTCGTCGGCTTCGACCATAGGGTGCTCGATGTGGCCTCGCGGGACTTCACAACGTTTCAGAGCCCACTCGGGACGATGCGACTCACTCGGCTACCACAAGGGTATACGAACACCGTACAGATTCAGCAAGGGGACATCGCGTTCATTCTCAGGGAGGAAATACCCGACATCACTCAACCATTCGTGGATGATACGCCGGTGAAGGGAGGGACCGACTATTACCTCAAGGAGGACAGATCCTACAAGACCATTCAATACAATCCCGGCATACGACGATTAGTGTGGGAACACATGGAGAATGTGAACCGACTGATCCAGCGGATAGAACACGCTGAAGGAATGTTTAATGCTCGGAAAAGCTACCTTGCCGTCCCCTCGATCAAAGTCGTTGGACATGTCTGTTTGGTACAAGGCAGGACGCCAGACGAATCAAAGGTGCAAGCCATAAGGGACTGGTCCGACTGTAAAAGCCTTACCGAGGTCCAGGCGTTCCTCAGCACACTCAGTCTCATGCGTATATTCATGAAGGACTTCGCCCTTCATGCAAGGCCACTCCAAAACCTCACCAAGAAAGGCGTGGATTTCATTTTCGGACCAGAGGAGAAATATTCGATGGAAATCCTTAAGAAAATACTCATCGAATGCCCGGCAATTAGGATAATCGACTACGCCTCAGGAAGACGGGTAATACTCTCGGTTGACTCATCATACATCGCAGCTGGATTCATCCTAATGCAAGAAGGAGAGGACGGGAAGGAATATCCATCACGTTTCGGCTCAATCACTTGGAATGAACGGGAAGCGAGGTACTTGCAGGCCAAAATAGAATTATATGGCCTGTTCCGAGCACCTCATTCGTACAAAACTTTCCTCGTCGGTGCTACCGACTTGCTCGTCCGGCTGGACGCGAAATACATCAAGGGGATGCTAAACAACCCCGATATCCAACCGAACGCAGCCATGAATCGCTGGATTGCTGCCATCTTATTATTCGACTTCAAACTGGAACACACGCCGGGCGCTACACACGCGCCAGACGGCCTATCACGCTGACCAGGTGCACCTGAGGACCCGGTGGAAGAAGAAGACGTGGAGGATTGGATTGACCGAGCATGTGGCTTTGCTATCCTTGCGATAAACTGGGACCGGCGACAAACGGTGACGCCGGGCGCATCAGTCTACCTGAATGATCATAACCCCTACATCGAAGCGGAAGGCGACCAGGCCAAGCTGACAGTTTCGGTATTCGCAAATACCAGGAGCTTGGCGCCGAGCAAGGATGTTGTTATTCCCTGATCCAAGAAAGCCGAGCTGGCAGACGAGGAAATGGTTCTGGTTAAAGACTTCCTTGGGAACCCGAAAAGACTGACCGGCTGGAAAAACGAGAAATACACTTGATTCTTGCGCAAAGTGTGGGATTTCTTCAGGATGAACGATACTTTGTGGAAGAAAGACCGAGCAGACAAACACAAGCTATTTGTCGGAAAGGACAAGCGATTGGATATACTTATGCAAATCCATGACGAGCTCAGACATAAGGCACATTTCATTGCTAGGAAGCGGCGGGTTGATTGATTTTGGTGACCCATGATGGACCAAGACCTGCGATGGTACTTGAACACCTGTCACAAATGTCAGATCCGGGCCACCGAGAAAATCCTCATACCACCGACCGTCGCAATGCCCTTCCCCTCTTTCACAAAGTCTATGCAGATACCATGTTTATGCCGCGCCACAATGGGTTTCGACTTATCGCTCATGCTCGGTGCTTGGTCAGCGCCTGGCCAGAATGGAGGATGATGGTGAATGAAGATGCGTACTCGGTCAGGTCCTTCGTATTCGAGGAGATACTTTGCCGGTGGGGCACGGTGGCTGAAATTTCTACCGACAACGGGAAACCCTGGGTCCGAGCAATCAAATGGCTCGCGAAGAAATTCAACATCCATCACATTCGCATTATGGGCTACAATTCCTGAGCTCAAGGGATAATTGAGTGGAGACATCACCCGGTCAGGGAGGCATTGGTAATGGCTTGCGAGGGAGACATATTGCTCTGGATGTGCAGGGCGTTCTACGTTTTCTGGGCCGAAAGAGTTTCAATTAGCAAAGCAACGGGAAGATCGCCGTATTGGATGGAACCTCTGTTTCCTTTCGACATTACCGAGGCAACATACATGTCGCTGATCGCGCAAGGACAGGTCTCGACTACCGAGCTCATAGCCGGGCGTGCGCTGCAATTGATGAAGCGGGACGAGGAGCTAGAGTTAATCTGATCTCAGATTTACGCGAGCTGAGTCTGCTCGATCCAGCAATGGGAAAAGGACAACAAAAAGAAGATCGTCGACTTCAATTTCGAGCCCGGCTGACTCGTCTTAGTCCGAAACTCAAAAATTGAGAGTGATTTGTCTCGGAAAAGCAAGCCAAGGTACTTCGGTCCGATGATAGTGATACGACAGAACACAGGTGGAGCTTATATCCTCTCGGAACTGGACGGAGCAGTGGCCACCGAGCTATACACCGCGTATCAGGTCATACCATGATATTCACGCTTGCTTCTCAAAGTACTGGTCACGAAGCTGGTTGAGGCGCACAAGAAACTCGAGGAAAGCCGCATGAAAGAACCGGAATGGGGAGACGACAGAGTCCGTGAATACAAAGGGCAAGCTCACTCGTCCAACTAAATGAAATAATGTTCGACACATTCCGTGCAACGCAAAAGTGGGGAGGAGAGCGCAGGGGGAATCGCAAGGAGACGCTCGGAATTTTGATTTCTTTCTTCAAATTGCCTCGATACAAATAAAAGGCACCCAGCCAAGGAATTACATTGAGCACGATTTGGGGTTTCCTATCACCATGGGACTCCCCAGGTAAATTGTCAGGCTTACCTTTTGTTATATCCATGCACTTGGGCTTGGATACCCCCGGTCACACTTCGGTCACACTCCACTTCCGGTCCTCCGAGACCTTCGGAGTTCTGTCGCATCTCAGGTTTTCACGCAATGAAGGATTATTGAGTGTTTCCCGTCTATTGCTTCACCTTCTGTCCTCCCCTTCCGTCCTCCGGATTTCGGACCTTCGGACTGGTTCGAAGCTGGCTCGGATGGTCTCGGACCATCGGGCCTATTATCCTATCCCATATTACTAAGTGTTTATTCATTTATCTGTTTATCCGTTGATACGGCGCGTCTGGCGCCAACCGTGAAATCCCGCTATTTTGTGAGTCCTAGGACTATTCCGAGTCCTAAGGCTACCTTGCCCGGTGCTATACAATTAGGATCAGAGCTGAGCTCCGAAGCTGCTGGTCATATATCAATGATGCTGAGAGAACCGTAATGTTATCCTGGGCATACTACGGCTTGGTCCCATTCCATGAGGGTCGGCATAGTAGTCCGAGGGGTACCAGGAAGTTCGTTAGATGTAGTCTATTAAGATGGGCCAGTCACGCGTCCTATCTGTACAAGCTGTTGAAATACAGCAATGCTCTTCTCCCGTGTTTATCATGCAACAGCATTCTGTTTACAGCCAGATTGTTATCTGTTGATTCTTACCTCCCATTGTTCGCCGTTTCTGATTACTTAGCTGTAGATACACGACTTGGTATTTATACGGCTCTGTAGCTTGTATTCAATCGAGTTTGGTTTCTCCCACATTTGTTCGTGTGACTGTCAACTTCCAACATAGTCCACAACCTATACCTAGGGGCGGGTTACACTACAAAGAGCTAGGTATCACCAAGGAGGTTAAACCAAAAGCCTAGACAAAGATTAAGTACCAAGTTAGACACAGATGGCTGGATGGAACCAGTCCGAGGAACAATAAGTCACCATCCAAGGACAAAGACTGTGACCGGACATGATCATGTTCGAGGGCTTACCACAGTCCGAGGACTATGTTAAATATGATACTTATGATGTCCCGAGGACCTTTGCGGGTGCCCCCAGACCGCTCATATGGGCAATAGGAGACATTGTTGACGTCCGAGGAGCCCTTGCGGGTGTCCATGGACCACTCACACGCTTACAACAAGAACACTTAGATGTCCTAGGAGTCCATCGCGGATGTCCCGGGACCGCTCTAAGTCGTTCCATGGACACACTTCCGGTGGATCCCGGGAATGATCAGAACACGTGACGGACGCGACGCGTCCCAAGGAACCAAACTAAACCAAAGTGATTGGTGGATGATTGATTACAGCAGGCTAAAACACTGAGGCTGAGCCGTCGAGGACGTAGACGGCCGGCAGAGGTACTCCGTGGCTTACTCACTAAGCTGGACAAATGGGATGGATTAGCAACCATGCCGGGGCAGGACGCAAGTGTCCGAGGAGCCAGGACGAACACAAATAGGTTCAGCCAGTCTGAGGGCATTTAAAATATACCCAATATAGGCCCTAGGAGTCAAAGGATATGACTACTAGGTGCCGAGGACACCCAAAACTAGAGCGGCTCGCCGCGTATACCCTTCCTATCCCGCCTGGACTGTCTGTTTCTCTTATCTCATCGTATTCCTCATTACTCAGTTCCACTCTGTCATGTACCTCTCTATTTACTATAAAAGACCATGTAGAACACGCCCTACAGCAGTTCATTCGTGCCCCAGTACTTGCCTAGGCGGTTGCCAACAGCATTTGCTTGTCAAGGGTCTTGTGTTCTCTGTATCAGCGCAGAGATTCCTTTATAAAACCTATCCTCTTGTGTAGATTCATTAACAGGAAGTTCGATTGTTGGCTACTTTGTGCTTTAAGGTCATCTAAGCCCCTACTGTGTTGTGGTCCTGCTGCAGCAGTTTGTATTCAAAGGTCCCTTGTTAAGTGGCAAGGTCAGGCATTGGAATCGACCCCGTTTAGCAGGTTGGTCGTGTATCAAACGAGCCATTGGAATCAGCCCCGTTTAGCAGGCTGGTCGTAGATAACTCTTGGAATCAACCCCATTTAGCAGGTTGGTCAGAGTTCCCAGACCCCTAGGCCCCATTGTTGGCAGTCCTAGGACACTTTATCTCTCTCCCACCTCCACATTCTGTGGCCTGGGAACCCCAAGTTTGGTAGTTTTCAACTACCGGAAGCTCCTAGGACAGTTCTATTCGAACATCTTTGAGTTGATCTCTGTCCCAACGCCCCTCGAGGAGTTCAATCTTACCTGTATACTTCAGGACGACCCGAACTTACTTGTTAGCACTTCGTATTGGTTGTGTTGTTGGTGTGTGTGTGTTGGTTGGTTTTGGTGTCTGTTTCATAGCAGCATCTCAGTCAGTCCTAGGCACAGCCATACTTAGGTGCACCGTTTCACCGTTCTTCTCAACTTCCCGTTTATTGTCTTATCTTACTCAGCTAACTTCTTTGTCCATATATGGACTCTCGCTTATTGTGATGCTTTTGTTCACGTTAAATTTACCTTATTTAGGTTAACAATAACGGACTTAGGATAAATACACTTCAATATCCTCATGTGCTTTAGCTGTAAAATTAACGTTGTTTCCATGTTTCCTCTCATGGACTGAGACCACTTCACCATCTTGTCTTTGGCTCGACTTTGGAGTTGCACCAAACCTCCGGACATCCTCTTCATCCTCCGTCTTGACTTCCACTCCATCTCCGACCTCCGACCTCCGGACCTCCGGTTCCCATGCTCCTCCGATCCTCATCTATCTTCCCCCAGATCGTATCTGTGGACCTTCTGTTTGCTTCCAGAGTTCTTCCGGGAGCAGGGCTCCGACCGGATCACCATTTTCGGAGTAGCCCCTGTTGGCTTGGCTATATGCCATGGAGTATCTGTCCCTCTGTTTGTCTTGGCTTGGATGCCAGACTGTTGCACATCCTTCTGAGCTGTGGTGCTTGCGAGAATAGCCGACATCTTTGGACTCTGGTCCTGTTCCGGTCTCCGGGTTTTCGGACTTGTGCCGGACCGGACCCCTGCGGGCTCCAGGTCTTTCCTCCCTCTGGCTCAGGATATAACACCTTTACCGAGTAGAGCCGAGCAAAAATATATTGTTGTTTCTCTCAAATGAAATTGCGCTGGGAGCGTACTAGGCCCGATCACCATGGGTCCTTGAAAGGATCATGCTCAGGATTACTGAGCACGCACAACTTTCAAGAAACTCTCCAAAGGAGACTTCCATTCTTTCCCTTACTACGACAAACTCGATAAAAAGAACCCTTCAAAATTACGAGTTTTAGCGGCACAAAGAGGTTTACATCATTACAGGATATATAAATACAAAAGAAACGGGGGTGAGGGAAAACAAACGACACCCCCAACAAGAAAATCGCCTCAGTCGGGCCCGTACTCAAGTCCTCCCATTGGGTCGTCGTCCTCTTCGCGCCCTGGCGTCGACTGTTGGTCGGACACCGAGATGCTGCAATTGAACGCTGCAGAAAGCCGAGCCTCTTTACGAGACTGCTCGGGCGAGGATGGCGGCGAGACGTCACTGGCCTGGGCACGAACGTACACATTGTCGGCCATCGGGGACCCCGGCAGCGTCAACGTACCCTCCCGACTTTCAGGCGCGAATAAAGGCTATACAAATTGTAGATCAGCAAAATAGAACATATAAAGACGCTAGAACGGAACGCACCCACAAAGCACGACGATCCCAAGACTCCTCGTCACGGGGGAATACCCGGAAGATATCCCAAGGCTCAATTTGCTGCCCGTCGCGCTTGCCCGAGCTACTCCCTTCGCCTTCTGCCACCCTCACCACTGCATCCAAGTCTTTGATGCGAGTAGCACCGTCGAGGAGCCATTGAATTAGGCGTGGTGTCCAGTTACCGAGTGCTTGGTACTGCGACCGAGCGTAGAAGTCGACATTGCAGAACGGGATGGGGACCGGGAACATCGACGTCCTCGGCACACACGGATCCTGCATTGTCAAAATCTGCGCCACATTTTCGGGCGAATGCAGCGGGTTCGAGAGGCGAAGCATTTGAAGAACAACTTCAGGTCTGGCGAGGTAGTACAACTCGTTCAGCACAAGGATTGCCGATTTGAGGATGTACAAAATGCGCCATTCGAGCTGGCAGAAGCGCTTGTCGAAATCCACAACCTCGGCAACCAGTTATCGGGGACGAAGTCGGCTGAACATCAACTTGGTGGGAATTGGGAGCCCGAAGCCGTCAAGATGAGAGACCGAGGATGACTTGGGAGGGGGTGGGCCGGATTCGGGCAACAAGCTCGAGATCTTGACGCGAGGGAGCGGCGGGGGAAGCAAGGAGGACACCGGCGGGAGCATGGCGCACGACGTGAATTGGAGGGGTGCGGGAGGCGGAGATGACAGGCGGGACTGTTGCTGGGAGACCAATGCCAAGCGCGTCGTAATTGGTGGGGCATTGCCAACCGACACCTCGGCCTTGGCACTGTCCTCGTTGTCGTCGGGATCCTCATCTGACGAAGCATCAAATTCACCACCGTTAGCTAGACGGGTCTTCTTCGCTACCACAACCACGTTGTGTTATGCGATGAAGCGATCTGTAGCGGAAAAGGGGGGAATGAGTATTTGTGCGGGGTGAGGCATGGGTAACGCACCTGTGCTTTCATGGAAAGCCCTCGACGAGGCATTGACATTACACTTTCTCTTGCCGGCCTTGCAGCCGGCACAATTTGCGAGTGGGGAGACCTTGAATTCCACACATGGAATCCTGTGGTCGAGGCACCGACCGCACCCCTGTCAGATTCCGTCATCAGCAAAGAAATAGAGGTTACAAGGGAAGAATTTACCGAACCACGTGTTATCTGTGCAGTATGCCGCCTCGCCAACCCCCTCCGCAGTTTTCCATCAAAGGCGTCCAACAACTGAGAATACTCGGCATTACCGAGCCCGGTGGACATCACCCTGCGACGCTTTGTGGCGGAGGGCACGGATGAGCCTGCAGCCGACTGCAAGCCAGACACGTCGGACGAGGCCTTGCGTTTCTTTGGGCTCAGCGATGAACCAGGACTTTGGACAGGCGCGGGTACCGAGCAAACGGGTGGCAAAACTGGACGAGGAGGGGGGGGGCAGGGGAACTGAGAACTCAGGCGGAGGAGGGGCTGGCGCACGAGGAAGCGTGCTCAGCAACACGTGCTATGAAAACAGCTTGAGGAATTCGGGGGGATGGGATGGATTGTGGCGCAAGGGAAGACCCTTGGGCGGGACAATAACGGGCGCGCTCTTCGCCACGGCAGACTGAATATCTGCAAACATATAGCCTGCGGGAGGGCGATCCTGGTGGAGCATCTCGAACACCAGGTCGTACTGCTCCCCAAGCGACAAATGGTCGCCGAGCGCCCGACGTTGGAGATCGACCTCACGCACCTCGGCGAGTAGGCAAAGAAGGTGGCGCCGAGCAATGGCGCACTGGTCAGCAGTCAACCGAGCCCGGCCGAGGCAGTGCTTCCGCTGCTCGAGGAGGTACTTGACCTGTTCCAACTCCTGCCGGAGTGAAACGGGTACCGACGCCTCGGCCTCGTACCGCTCCTCCCTATCCTTCTTCTTTGTGTCATACTCGGGCCTCGCATTGCTGCATTCCTTCACATAAGCGGCGGCGTGTTCCTTCAACCGCTCCCCCTGATACGCTGCGCAAATTTGCATCGCCTCGCGAATCTCCGCCCTCAACGCTGAGACAGCGGCATCGTGTTCCTCTAGCTGGTTGATACGCCGCAGGTTCTCCGCGTCCGAGAGAGTGGGGTCAATCGCGGCGGTTCAACGAATTCAGGAACGAGGAGGTTGCCAATGAATAGGACATGACTGGACGCCGGGGGAACGAAAGGCGGAGGGCTCGGTGAACGAGTCAGCCTCCAACCTTCGGGGTACGGTGCGAGGCGCCTAGCCAGTTCATCGGCGCGAATAGTGAAGTCACCGACTTCGCCGGCCAGGCCGTCGACTGAGAAATTGGTGTTGACCGTCATCTCGGCAGGAAACATCTGGTAAAAAGCGATGTGTTCGTGCAGCGTCGCAAGTTCGGGCAAGACCGAGGGGTACGGGCTCCCAAGCTCCCTCGAACAATTCGTGCTGGGGACAGGGGTGGGGGACAGCAAATTTACAATCCGGCTTGCAGCAGGACGACCGCGATCACGGATTGGGCGGGTCGATGTCTCGTCCTCGGCCGGTTCGTTGGAATCGACAGCTCGGGCCTTTCCCTTATTCCTGTGAAAACATTTTTTTAAAGAAGACAATGACGTCGAGCAATGGAAAGAACTTACGAAGACTGGGGCGGGGCAGGAGAACGTGGACGAGGGCGGGTGGGGACGGCACGCGATCCAGAACGAGATGAAGAAGGAGCCATGATCGGCAGAGGAGGAGTTTTTAGCAGTGGGGTGATCTGGCGAGATGCTCGGTGGCGGAATGTGGCGGAAAACTTTTGATCAGACCAAACAGCACCAATCGGTGATGTATGACTCAGGCTTCCCACGAGAAGCAACCGAGCCATGGACGTGGATAAGATAAACTCAAAGATTATTGATTCAATACAAAAACAATCGGGCAGGACCTACGCGCCCCAACAGGCCAAGATACAAATTGAAGAGCGGTCCGTGCAGCATAGGGAACGAATACCGAGCTCAGCAAAACAAGACCGAGCACATCAAGGAGCGAAAACAGGAATTACATATTGACAAATATCACCAGCCGATTATTAGTAAGCAGCAAACAGGTCATGAAATTCCAAAAGCACGGAAATCTAGCAACAAACGCGCGTCGGACGCGTAAACGGGTACCGAGGGGTCCCTCGTCTTGGGAATGGAGAATTCAGATATAGTTATAGGACATCGACATTCCCGGGGATATATAGGCAGGAGAACCGAGCTCGGAAAAATTGACGAAGGAAACTACAGAGACGTGAAGAGGGCGCGTGGGCGGTTATGAGGAATGAAGAAAAAAATCGTGCATCCAGGAGAACTGATCACTCTCGATACGGAGCGCAGCTAAACCATGAAAATTCAACGAAAACCCTTATAAAAAGCCGAACCTGTTACAGATAGCGTCGGTCTACGCAAATAACCTGGACAGGGCCTCGACCTTGTCCAGTGGATACAGAGACTCCACGCTCGGACACACATTTAGAAATTCTGCAGACAAGATGTTAATCAAGAACAGAGAAACAGGAAGGACGAAGGCACTGTGCAGGTGTTATATCTGTGCACTTGGGCTTGGATACCCCGGTCACACTCCGGTCACACGTCGGTCACACTTTTCTTCCGGTCCTCCGAGACCTTCGGAGTTCTGTTGCATCTCGGGTTTTCACGCAATGGAGGATTACTGAGCATTTCCCGTCTATTGCTTCATCTTCTGTCCTCCCCTTCCATCCTCCGGATTTCGGACCTTCGGACCGATTCGGAGCTGGCTCGGATGGTCTCGGACCATCGGGCCTATTACCCTATCACATATTACTAAGTGTTTATCCATTTATCCATTTGTCCGTTCTTCTCAACTTCCCGTTTATTGTCTTGTCTTACTCAGCTAACTTCTTTGTCCATATATGGACTCTCGCTTATTGTTATGTTTCTGGTCACGTTACATTACCTTATTTAGGTTAACAATAACAGACTTAGTATAAATACACTTCAATATCCTCATGTACTTTAGCTGTAAAATTAATGTTGTTTCCATGTTTCCTCTCATGGACTGAGACCACTTCACCATCTTGTCTTTGGCTTGACTTCGGAGTTGCACCAAACCTCCGGACGTCCTCTTCATCCTCCGTCTTGACTTCTGCTCCATCTCCGACCTCCGACCTCCGGACATCCGGTTCCCATGCTCCGATCCTCATCCATCTTCCATCGGATTGTATCTGCGGACCTTCCGTTTGCTTCCGGAGTTCTTCCGGGAGCAGGGCTCCGACTGGTTGCCATTTTCGGAGTAGCCCCTGCTGGCTTGGCTATGCATCATGGAGTATCTGTCCCTCTGTTTGTCTCGGCTTGGATGCCAGACTGTCGCACACCCTTCTGAGCTGTGGTGCTTGCGAGAATAGCTGACATCTTTGGACTCCGGTCCCGTTCCGGTCTCCGGGTTTTCGGACTTGTGCCGAACTGGACCCCTGCAGGCTCTGGGTACTTCCTCCCTCTGGCTCAGGATATAACAGCAGGATTAACGAACTTACCGAGGGGACGAGAAGAAGGGGGACACTCCCCGAGCGAGATTGGCTGAAAGGTTATACTGGGCTCGGGCGGGGTGAAGAGAGGCCCGAAATCGAGCTGACTGAGGGCGTCATACTCGGGATAGTCAGGGGCGCCTCCATGAGCGATAAGCTGCTCGGATGCGACTTCCAGGAGTGGGAGAAGCAACAAAGCGTAAGGTCAGGGGGAAGGGTCGGCGCCAGTAGTAAATTCGACATAGCGACACAGGAAGACCATCATCTGGAGCATGTGGAATGTCTCACAGGGGAGATGGAAGTCTTCGTTTGCGTATAGCAAACCGGAGTTACAGAAAACGGCGCGGGACTCGAGCGTTCGAACGACCAACATCTACGAAACACCGAGAAGTAGAAGACAATCAGAACCCGCGGGCTTTAGAAGGAAGTATGCAGCGCGACTGACAAGATGTTTCATCAAAATATGGATCCAGGAACAAAGTTTGCGGTGATCATCCACGGGCAAGGAGGGCAGTCGGTTCACACATTGGAAGTTGCGTGTTGCGGCCTGGACAATGGCATGGACCATTAAACGGAGGCGACCACGAAAATACCCAGCGAATCCTTCGGGGGGACTATCAATCAAGCTACTACCTTGCCTTAAATGCGGAAACAAGTTCGCTGTTACAATTCGGGTCCATCACGGGTGTAACCGAGCAAGTACGCTTCCAGATCACATTACCGAGCACCTCTCGATTGGCGCACTTGACAACATATTCACCACCAACGAACAAACACAAGGCAATTCTTTTGCACCTCAGCCTGCCGATAATACACGAAACATCCTGGGTCGGTCTCAAAAATGTATTGCGAAATATCTGGGGTTTCCATATCGGGTAGGGAAGGGTCCTGTTTGGCCTGGAGGCTCATCAGCGGCAACCCGGCGTACTCGTCGGAGCTTCAATTCACACAGGGTGACATCGCGCATCAATATAGCGCAGTGCCGTTAAGCTCGGCATCTCGGGCAGGCGAATACAGCACGTGATACAAAATCCCGCCCCCCCCCGCCCACGCACCCGCTGCACCGCGTGCCGCACCCCGAAAATTGTGCCTGTGGTGCACGCGCCCCGCGCCCAAGGTCCCCCCGCTCAAAATCGCGCTCACACACGCCGGAAAATGCCGCCCCCTGCCCACCCGAAAATTGTGCGTGGGGTGTGTGTGCGACACGCCCGTGGTCCCCTCGCCCGCCCGCACCCGCCCCCGCTCTCCCAATTGCGCCCATCACAGCCGAAAATGCTGTCTGCCCCCGAAAATCCTGCCCGTGCGCCCCCCGGGCCGCGTTCCTTCCGCCAAGACCCGACCGGATGCTTGCCTCATCCTACTGCCCCTCCGCCTTCGCTCCATCCCGTAACAGAATCCTCGGGCTTCTCAGGCCCGAAAATGCTGCCCACGCCTCCCGGATGAACAGCGGTGTCTGTGCGTCGGGGGGGCACAAGCATGGTCAGCGCAGCATTGGGGTGGTAATGAGGGGCGTGTGCAGGGCATCGTGGGGGGTCAGCGGGCGTCGGGGTGCCAATGAGCGGTGTGCGTGGGGCATCATGGGTGCCTTGCATGATGAGCAGGGTTGGCGGGGCGTCAGGGTGGTAATGAACAGCGTGTGCGGGGCGTCGTGGGTGCGTTGCATGACGAGCAGGGTCGGCGGGGCGTCGGAGTGGTAATGAGCGGCGTGCGCAGGGCAAAAGAAGCAGAAGGCTCGCGCTGCAGGACCCAAGGACGCATCCCCACTCAATCATTGTCCCCGCCCCCCAGGACGAAGTCATCGTCGTCCGGTACATCTGCCCGCAGGTCATCCAGCTCCTCCCACTCCTCCTGATTATGCCAGCCACTCTCTGCATCCCTGTCCTCTCCATCCACATCCATCGCATCCCTGTCCTCTCCATCCACATCCATCGCACCCGGGTCCTCCCAAGCTCTCTGCCGCTTTCCCCATCCCAGCTTCACCTCTGTCATCGTCTGGCTCACGTGCGCCGCAATGTCCCAATACATTGCCGCCTGCTTGAGCCCGTACGCGATTGCCCCTTGCACATCCTCCACCGGGATCAACCCTACAGGAACCACCTTCACATGCGCCTCCCATTGCACCGCCCAATACTCCAAATCCACGGGCAGCCGCCGCACCTCCTTGCTTAACATTCGTTTTTCTTCCCCCCAATGGCGTACCCGTGCATAGGCCTTGGACCACTCAATTCGAAGTGCTAAAAATCTCGCAGTTAATACCACATCTAGCGATAATACGATCACGTACCGTCTTCCAGCTCCTTGTCCGTTCCCGCTGTCCCTGCCGCCGTCCAAATCCAAGAAACTTCCTGTACATTCTCCCCACCGTGCGGCGCCCGATTCCCATCTTCATCATCCACTGGCGCCGCTGGTGCCAATTCTCCCAGCTCGCGCAAGACTGCCTCGTGGTGGGTGTGTCGCTCCTGCTGTGCTTTGCGCTTGGCCGCGGTCCTCGACAATTCCTCCGCATCCTCCATGCACCGGATATCTTCCTTCACCAGCATGTGCCACCCAACGTTGGCTGGTTCGCCCCCTGCCAGCCGTCGTTTCGCTTCCCACGCCATTTGCTATTTTTCCGAGTGCAGTCAAATTTTGCTTTCATTTTGCGCAACGAGTGTTTGCGACTGTGTGTTTGCACCTTGATTCCGAGCATGAATTTTCTTGTAAGTGAGGAAGCGGGACTTGACATGTAACTGATTCCGCAGACGGACGAGCGCCCCCGCACATTGTGCGTCCTGCATTGCGTCCTCGATTGCCGCCAAGTGCACCAGGACGCTTTCCGCGCGCTGCGCCGCGGGCAGCGTGGACAGGAGGAACAAGGGCATGTCCTCTACTGCCTCATCGGGGGCGCCTGCCTCGCCACGAGAGCCACCAATGACGCTGGAGTGTACGTTGCCTGCAGCTTCCGCAAGCGACGTACACTCCTCGTCAACCTGGTTCACAGTTCCACAACATCGATTTGTTGGGCCATCGTCCCAGCCTTCTTCAACGCGATCTGGATGCGTGCGCGATGCCTATAGACCGCAAATTAGCCGTGGCCCCTTACAGTCTTTCAGAGACTTACTGCTCGTCCTCGACTTCTAACGCTGCGGCCACAAACGAGCTGGGCGTCACTTCGTGAATCGAAGGAACGCCGGCCACGACCTTCTCAGATTCCTCTTGACTGAATTTCAAAAGGACTTGCGCCTCCATTAGCCCTGCCACCCAAACGGCCATCAGCACCTGTCTCAATTGTAGCCGCGTTACTTACCTCGCACTGGCAGCTTGTAAGGGTTCTTGTTCTTCTTGGGATCTTTCCCGAACGCCTCCACAGCTGCGTGCCACACCAGGACGTGCGCGCTCTGCTGGACCAAGAATGATGTGAAGCCCTCGAGCTGCGACACGTACTCGGCCTCCGCTCGGTCGGTGCGTTTCCTCAGCCTATCCGCTGCACTCATACGATCAGCCCCGATGGCAGCGGAAAATCACCATACGTATCAAGCGCCACTAGCTTTTGCCAATTCCAGAATCCCCAATGGCACGCCAAGGTGTCGTCCCTCAAGCCTGGCCCCATCTCCCTCGTACTTGTTGCGATGCCTCCGATGAACGCCCACGGCCACTCAATCCCTTTGCTATCCATTTGCGCACTCCCCGGGACCAGATTTAGCGAGAAAGACAGCTGACAGGCTATCGTGTGGGAATGGATATGCATTTTGGGAATTACGAAACGCATCAGCGAGCGTCGTGGCCAACCAAACCAGCGGGGGCAATTCCTTGAGGCGCTCCACCACCTGCTTCCACCATTGACAGACAATGTTGTACAAGATAATTTTCAGCAGGCGGGGGTCGATGTGGCGCAGGATCAACGCGAATATGTAATCCATATTTGCGTACCTGAGGTCCTTTGTCAAATCGGTTTTATCCCACCCATTCCAACGCCGGTCGCGCTGTAACCGCACGAGAACTTCGTGTTTGTGTAGTCGAGCGCGGCGAGCCCGCTACAAGTGCTCATCTGGATCGAGAATCAGCTCATATTCACCGCCATAAGCCCCTGTACATACCTCATCCTGGTCTGTCTTCATCAGCAGGTAACTCCGATACGGCCCGCTCTCAACTAGATACGACCACCCGGGACCGAGGCTGGGGTCTTTCAGCTCGCTCGAGACAAGACACCGCTTCAGTCGGAAGCAGGCGTCGAGCGTCAGAAACACAATGTAAAGAAATCTGTATGTTCGTCATCAGCGTTGTCGCGCGAGTTGACAGTGCACCAGACTCACTTTTCCTCATCGGGGGCATCTCCCCACCCTTCCGGTAAGTTTCTCCTGGGCTGCGGGCAGCACGGGCAGAGCACAGTGAGCTCCCCGGCCTGCGTCGCGTTGACCCCCTCTGGATCGTGTCCCCATCCAGCCTGCTTGCACATCAACAAATGTCGCCACTCTCAACACATTCGGATAAACGCGTGATATCGGTTGGGCGGCTTCTTCCCTGTGTTGTTGGTGAGTTTCTCCAGCTGGGCGTAGAAGTCGTACATCGTTGTTTTTCCTTGCCAGGTAGCCAACAGATATTGATTGAGGACTTCCGTGGTGGCGCAGGTTCTGGGTTTGTCGTCCGTCGCGGGGAACCATCCAGCACGCAGCATCTGGATCTCGGGCTCGCCGGCCTCGTGAACATTTTCGCTGTTGCACAGATCAACCTGGACCTCGTGGATTCCGTTGGTGTGCAGGACCACAAATTTGCGCGTAATCGGAAGGGCCTCGCGACAGCGCTCGCGAGGGGGATGTCCCAATTGCACCCGCAATCTGAGACTTTTGAGACTGAACAGGACAAATGACTCCCCAGTCCAGCGCTGGGGTATGGTGTCAGCTGAGAATTAACAAACGAAGGGAGACCAAGGGGCGCAAAGGGCCCCTCGATCGCCGCAGACAAGGGGAAAGACATGTACCTCCACGCAATGAAGTGGATTTTCAGCATGGCAATTGGCGCAGCACGCAATGCAGAGCAACTTGTCCCTGAAACAATTCCGGCACCTGATAACGGGCACAGCTGCAGGGTCTTTGCAGATCCAGCAAAGTTGGTCATCGGCCCGCCCGCAGCCGTCGTGGCGCAGCATGGCCCTGAGATAACTGTCGCGTCAGCCATGGAAACTATGGAGGGCGGGATCCTGTGGCACAAGTCAGAAACTTGGGGGTGCGAGTATTGCCCACTAACGGCAGGTTTCGTATCTCAGGGGCGAGTTACCCGTGGCGGGGGTGAAGGTTCGTCGTTGTCGTCGAAACCCATCTTGTACGTCCCGGGTGACTCGAATTGGAAGTCAATTGTTGGGGGAGGGCGAGCGGCCGCAGCCGTGGCCGCCACGCGGCGTTGCTGTTCTCGGAAGGCTTTAACAGGCAACAGTGGGGCCACTGGAACGGCGACTTGGTATACACGGCGATGGTCGTCGGAGGCGTGACCAATAAATGCCGTTATCGGCGCCTCGGGCCGGGGGCCCATCACATTGGCTATAGAGAATATATGCCGATGTGTTTGGACCTCGGACGTCGACAGCGGCTCCTTCCGCTTGCGCCCTTTTTTGCCGCCGGACGAGGGCATCTTCGAGGCTGGAGTAGGTGAGCTGGCAGACGCAAGACTAAACGAAGAGCAGCCCATTCGGCCCATTACGTCCCACCAAACGCGAGTGAGTTAGGGGCTTCGTAGCAGAAACACTGACCAAACTCCGGTCCAGTTCAGCGTCTACCTTACCTCAAGCTCGCCCTATCGCCCCACTAGCCTTCGGGCGCCGCTTGTATCGCTCCAGGCTTGGAAATATCTGATGGAAGGAGCTGAGCCCAGGCTGGACCCTCTGGTCGCCTGCGTCCCTTTCACTTGCCTTCGCCCTGCGCATGGGCTCGTGTATTGTCTTCACTATCCGTACGCATTGGAGATGGCGGCTGGCCCCCTTGACCACTGCCCAATTCCCGCCTGCAGCCCGAGTCTCGAGCGGCGGCATTGTTGATCTTCAAATAACTTGCCGCGATGCCAAAACGCTCTCCATCTACGGACAACATGCACCCCATGTATCCCACTCTCTCCTGCAGATCACCTCTTTATCAGTATCGCTGTTGCCGCACGCCCGCCCGCCCACGCCCACCTCCTGCACGCCACATGCTCTGATGCCCCCATCTCCGCCGTATGCCGTATTCTGGAAACCAGTGGCCGATGATGCACTCCCAGGGGGAGACGAGGATCCCAAAGGCTGGGGGGAATGTCATGACAACCCGGCGAGTCGTTCAACGTCCCAGAGGCAACCCTATAGGAGATCCAGGGCGGCCAACTCTGGGTGTGACGCACTCACCACTACTGTGCTGACGCACTGACGCACCCGTTTTTTTTTGCCAGCACCCAGCACCTTGTATTCGCCGAAACTGAACTGTACAATTGTTTACATATATTATCGCCGTGGCAGGGTTTTCTTTTGGGAATTTAGGGAGGAGTAGAAGATCTCAAGTGAGTTTGGGGTCTTGTTAACTCAAACTGGAGCTGACTTCATTCTTGTTTGTAGGCTGTTTCTACCTGACTTTCCAACACTTCAGGCTACCTCAAAACCAACCTCACTAGGTACATCTTTCTCAATTAGATGTGGGGCCTAAGAGGACCTCAGAAAACGGGGGCATCCATGGCATATGGTTCCATCCATGTGTGTGGGACCACCCACCACTTGTTCCTGGATCCATCCACCTGTGTCACATCACGGCAAATGTGGGTGCAACCATGCCCAGCTCGTTTTGGGGATTTTGGCGCCCCCACAGGGCCAATTTCGTGGCCGCTGCTGGCCCCTGCTCCTGCCCCCTTCTTGTGGCTATTGAGGGGCATACATACAGCACTATTCCATGCACTGCGGGGCTGCAGGGCCTGCCCAGGGGATCATCTATTACCTATGGGCCAGCTCGTTTTGGGGATTTTGGCACCCGTATGGGACTGATTTCACAGCTCCTGCTGGGCCCTGCTCCCACTGGGGACAATAAGCAATATACAGAGCCTGTATATCCTCAGTATATCCTCAGTATTTTACAAAAATCCCCAGAATATACCACCAATATACAGGGTCTGTATATGCTCAGTATTTTTGAAACATACTAAAGATATCCTTACAATATCCTGAGGTCTGATGGCTACCATATATGGACTCGGGATATGCTCAGTATTTAGAAACACAACATATACAAACAATGTCCAAAATAGAAATAAAAGACCTGCCTTGTAAGGAGAGGCTCAGCTGAGGGCAATTAAGAAAATTAAAGTTAAGGTTAGGGTTTCCTTATAAGGAAATAGATAAGATAAGATATACCTTATAAGGAAACCCTAACCCTAGCATCAAGTTCCCAATTTTACCTCAGCTGAGTGTTCTCCTTACAAGGAAGGTCTTTTATTTCTATTTTTGGACATTGTTTGTATATGTTGTGTTTCTAAATACTGAGCATATCCCGAGTCCATATATGGTAGCCATCAGACCTCGGGATATTGTAAGGATATCCTCAGTATGTTTCAAAAATACTGAGCATATACAGACCTCATATATTGGGGGTATATTCTGGGGATTTTTGTAAAATACTGAGGATATACTGAGGATATACAGGCCCTGTATATTGCTTATTGTCCCCAGTGTCCAGCCCCCTTCCTTCTGTCCATCCCTATTCAAGCACTGACATTACTCAATATCAATGGCCCAGCTCCATTGTTTGCATTTCTCTGCAGGGTTTACACTTTCCGACAGCTCACTGCACCTTTGATCAACACCTGCCCACTCTGCCATCATCATATACATCTCACCTGCTTTGACCAAATGCAAACAATGGAGCTGGGCCATTGATATTGAGTAATGTAATACTCACTATTGCCCTCAATACCTTGTCTTATATCATCCTGGTCTAGCTCCGTGTTCCACTGTGCCTCGAAACCATACCCAACTCACTCTATAACAATGCCCAGCTGCTCCAGCAGCCTGTATGTTTGTGTATGTGGACCCTCCCATGGACCCAGGTGGATGGATCCATATGAGCACATATGAGTGCACCCACTATCATATGGGTGCACCCATATGTCGGGTACATGGTTCCACCCACAAGGAGCGTGGATGCACCCATATACACATGGATGTACCCACATGAATCTTATGTGGTGCCACCCATTGATATGGGTGGATCCATGGGTGGAAAATAAAATAACCCATGGATGCACCCACATTACATGGGTGCATCCACCTGCCCATATGGTGGGTCCAACCACCATTTGTTTGGTTTTCGGTGGTTCCACCCAGGCAGGAGTGGGTGCACCCACCATTTTATTTGGTTCCCACCTGGGTCCACCCATGGTGGTGTGGATGTAACCACCCCCCTTATTTGGTTCCTATATGGATCCACCCACCTTGATGTGAGTGCACCCACACTTTTTTTTCTTTTCTTTCCCCTTTTTTTTCCCTCCCTGTTTTCCCCTCCTATAAAGTATCATCAAAACACTATTATATATCATTATTTACACAAAATATTGTAACAATGTTGTTCCCTGCCTTTCTTAGTGCAACTGGACCAAAACTTCCTAATTGGGACATTGGCGGTAGTAGTCCACATTTGGAAGAGGGGTTTTTTTTTTTTTTTTCAAAGACAAAAGTGTGAGTGAATATCATAGATCTCTGGACTGGGTGTTGTTATTCACACAAAATATCAGAACGAGGTTGATGGTAGTAGAAGAGGCTGTTTATTTTATTTTATTTTTCTTCAAAGACATATTTTTCTTCAAGTAAAAGAATGTGAGTAAATATTGTTATTTAGCATACATTTCTCCACTCCATTGTACCTACCACACCCAGATCTAGTTGAGCGAAGTGTCCTGTTGAGTGCTGTGGCTTTTGCAGCGAGGTGCTGGCATACCCGATGCCCTAGGTTGCTGAGTTCTTTATGGTAATGACTATGCAAGGGTTAGTGCTTCATACCTTTGGTTTGGAAATGTGAGTGAATATCATTATGATGTTCTTTTCACCATGACCTCGTAGCTTAGTGGTTATAGCCCCACACCTTATTGCTTCCCTGATCACTATGGCTTGTGGACGTTGCAGCTTCAATTCCTGCTGAGGTCATTGTTATGGTGCTGTCTTCTCTTTTTAATTACATTGCCCAAGTATCCAGTATCTATTGACTGCTAGCATCATATATGCACTCTCCTGGTCTTCATTCATGCCTGCGCTTGCACTGTGCTCTTCACCCAGCCTGATCCGGAATAACTTCCTAATTGGGATGTGGGTGGTAGTGTTCCCAATTGGGATCAGGGACTTCACAAATTTTTTGGCTACCATTTTTTCTTTGAGAAAATTTGTTTCAAAATGCATTGTATGTGATGGACGAAATACATAAAGCATAACAGGAACTGGACAAAGTATAGAGCAAAAAACTACATGTAACAAGGGAAATGAATCTAAAGGGGCTCGAGAGTAAAAGTGACTTGCATGTGAACAACAAACGGCATAAGGCATATTGCAGGAGAAAGGTACAGCAGATAGAGGAACATAAATGTAAAATCAGCAACAAATAACTAAAGATCTTTGGTGTCTGGGTCATCAATGAGTACTGCATGCACGTCAGCGGCCCCTGCTGGGATGGAGGCCAACCAAGCGGTGAGGCGCTGGGTGCCACCGCCAAAGAGGCGGTGAGGGGCATGAAACTTGTGGTCAACCTCAATCAGAGGGCCTGCCGGTGAAAATTAGGAAAGGAAAAAAAAGCAGAGGGGCCAGGACATGCACTGTCATTGGTGGCCAGCAAGCCAGGCAAGCTGCCGGGGTCACTGGTGTCGCTGGCAGCGCTGGTGGGGATCAAGCTCGAGCTGGGCAAAGTGCTTTGCCAAGAGCTTTAAACCTGAATTTTGATCTGCTCTCTTTCATGGGGGGAGGTGAAAATAAAGCCCAGGAAAATCACAGATGCCTGAAATACTGTCAAATTCTAGAGGAGGAAATGGTGGAAGGCCCCTCAATCAATTTGTGTCTTCTGTTACCTTCTACACAGAAAATCATAGTGGAAGTCTCCTTGGTGAGCAGTACTAGAGCGGTTGTAAATATGAAACCCAAGAGCTAATGTATTGATAAGAGCAGTAGGAGCAGAATCTATTGCACATTGGCCAAGATCTTGCCCTCAGAGTCCAACCACTATCGCAGGAATTTTGAGAACAGGGATAAAGTGAAGGTAATCAAGTGTGGCTGGAATCTATATCACCTGATATGATAATTACTGTGCTTATATGAATTCCATGGTTTCCATCTTTACTTCTACTGTTTCCACCACAGATGTATCTTAGCTTCCACAATTTCCTCGAAAAAATGGACTGATTTCCATGGTTTCCATGGAAAAATAGCCTTTTTGAGAGTGATCGTGAACTCATTGCAAGGTGATCACGAACTCAACTCATCCAGGACCACATCAAAATAAATATTCTGTCAGTTTATGATAAAAATTTGAGACTCTGAGGAGACAGATCATTGCTTTCAAGGTTATTCTACCTTTAGAATAAATCTGGTATTTACTGCTATTTTCTGTGAGTGGTTTTGTGTTTGGAGATGGAAAGTACCAGAATGTCACTAATTCTCATATATACACTTTACTTCTCAGACCTGGTGATTCACAAAATTGAGTTTTTAGCCAGATTATGATAGAAAGCAATGAATAACACTGTCTACTGAATTTAGATGTCATTTACAACCTCTAACATATCTATAATGGCCCTCCAAACCCCAAAAGGTGTGTTTTAATCAATATAATCTATTGGTGTTCCCAGCATGAAAAGACACTGTGGATGCTGCAAAATTGAGCCAGGGCCTTCTTGGAACATTTATGAAGGCCTTGTAATTGTTCACACACAATACTCCACTAACTAGGCCAGTATTGATTTCTGAAACACAAGTACCAGCATATATGCAACTGTTTTGAGAGATCCTACATGACCCAAGTGGGGCCATTTATGACCAATTATTCTGTTGCCAGATACCATTTGTTGCGCAAGAGCTGAGTTAAGTTGCTCAGAGATCTGCCGTGGCTGCATTTGCAATACCGGAACCGAATTTGGTGTATTCCGGACGTGTGTATTACGGTCATCTTGCGAAGCTCCGGCTCAGGGAACGGGCAGGGAAGACCCTTGTGTCCCACTTGGTAGACGAAGCCCAGATCGGCGAGCTTCGCGTCTTCCCAAAAGTCCCCGGTCCAGTGCTTATACACATGAAAAATCAGCTCAGTTACCACTTGTCAGATGCGATTTCACCTTCAATGAATGAAGCGGGGTCGCTCCGTGTTGCTTTATGCAGCATGACTTGCACTGTAAACAGTCGCCGCACTCCGCGCATTTGAAAAAGCGATTGCGCAACCCCAAACCCAACGGCTTCGTACACAGCGCGCAGCTCGGCGAGGCACCGGAATAGCCTAATCCTTCGGTCCCCAAGGTTTCGTCCAGAAATAATTGCTTCATAGGATGCCATTCGGCCATGGGGTCATTCTATAAAATATCCACGTCAAAAATACACTCAAAAATATACTGGTATGAAGTACTCACCGAACTCGTATATGCCTTGCGTTTTGCAGGTGAAGTGAGGCTGTCGGGAACCCCAGAAATCTGGTTGGCCGTTTCTTCTTCACACTCTTCTTCAGCGTCGACCGGAATCCATTTTGCATACACGTCTTGTAGGTGCTTCGGTCCCAGTCGCCGTTTTTTGTGAGCAACGTTCAGCAGCTCCTCCGCCCTCCGATTGCCGTTGGTCGAGATGTACACGGCACAGTAAGCCTCAATGTCAGCGGGGTCTTCATCCCCATGGCCAACCAGCACATTGACTTTGCGCTGTGATCTATACCGTACGAACCCATCAGCCATAAATAGAAATAGAGAGAGCCGGTTCTGTCGTACTCAATATTCTTGCTTCCCGTCCAGCTCCACGACAATCCAGCATCTCACCTTGACATGTGCAGCCGCCAGCGGACAAACATATCGGGAGAATGATCCGGGATCATTTACTTCTCACGTTCGTCTCTCATCTCTCAAACGCTATCGGCAATTGGACTCTGACTACAAACAATCCCTTGTGCCTATTCTGAACAAAAATTAATCTCTTCTATCATAACTTAGCCAAAAATCTCTGTCGTCGATGTGAGCAACTTCGAATCAAGCGAACCGAACAAAATCACCTTCTTGACCCACAACTGATCCCAAATATGTTCGATCTCCTCGCCGGCAAAATTATACTCGGCAATTTGGAAGTCGTCGTAGCGGTCTGTGCTGGTGCATTCCCAACAAACCGTATGATGCGCTTTGGTCGCGTCCACCACAGCTTTGCAGTTGCGCTGAGCAAAGCGAAGGTCTCTCTCTACACGCAAAACCCGCCTCATGTTCGCGTAACAGCGTGACCACCAGAAACTGTCGAGAGAAACCGAAATTGGTCTGCGGGTTGTGATCCACCAGTGAGTTTTATTATACAGAAGTGGCCCTTTCACACAACACACCTCCACACGAACATGGCCTCCTCCGCCAATGCATCTTGGCTCTTGCTTGGCGCAACGTACAGGCACATTTCGCGACCTGCGAACAAATTGAGGCGGGTCTGGCAACCATGGTAGCAAAAGACGTACAAGGATTCAACATGCTCGTGGCGGTTAAGTTCCAAGAGGTGTGCCTCAGTCGATCTTGTTTGAGCATTGTAAATCCTCATATCAAACTCATAATATTCAAATCATTATTTCGATGCACAATTCGGAACTGAGACAAATGTGCTAGCCCGCCGACTTTTGTTACGAGTATGTTAGCCCAAAGTTGAAGCACATCCCAACATCTCAAACATCACGCAATTAGCTATGTTAGACCCCCACGTGGGAAACCATTCCACCTGCAACAGCTGCGTCACTTGGTTAGCGTGGCCTGGGCAATTGCAGTACCGAAACTGGACGTCATGAAACCTGTCGACAGCGAGGACCGTCATCACTTGCTTCGGCTTGCGTGGGGCCGGGCAATTGAATCCATTGTGGCCCAACTGAAAGACGAAACCCAGCTGTCCCAAGGTCCGGCGACGCCAGTATCTGCCATTCCATTCCTACCTTACGGCGTCAGAATTGAGCAAAATACTGATAAGAAAATCACGCACCCTCATGTAGTGCAGTGGCGCTTGCGGTGGTCCGCAATACAGCACCACACACACAAGAGTTTGACCTCTGGGCACACCTTGCAGAAAAGAAAGCGGGGACAATTCGGACGGCCGGTTTTCGCCCTGTGTGCCGCACGACAAACAAATTTGCAGCCCGGACGGGGCCTGATATTCTGCTGCCCTCAGCCGTGTGCCTGGATCCTCCACGGCCTCTGGAACGTCTACCAGAACCCTAAATAATATTAGACGGCACCTACGCTGCAGATGCGCCACTCACAGTCGCATGATTTCATCATCGACAGCCACGTGTACAGCGGCGTTGTCATTTTGGTGCCCGGCTCTGTTGGCGTGCATACAAAATCAGCATGCAGGCGACAACCGAAGGCCAAAAGATATACTCATGTGCTCTGGTGGGGATCATTTGCGCAATTGGGGGGGGAAGGGTAGCGCGAGGGACAAGTAATTGATGTTGACCCCCAGCGCCATGAAAGCTCGACTCGGAGCTTGGTCACTACAATCAGTGCAATGTCGGCAAGGCCTCCATCAATCGAATATCTGCTGCTGTAATTTACACATGGTTTCCAAATCGGTCCACGCCATCTGTTACAACATGATCCCGCCGATCCTTTTTGATCTGCATCAACGGTGCCTCAATCTAATTGTTGAGTAGGGACTAGGGAGGGAGGGCGGTGGCTCTGCTGTGGGCTTACAAGTGCAGCATTTAAAATTAATGTCAATGGATAGGGACGGGCAAATGTTTCAATCGCTGCACGAATCGGCTCGGGTCGACGGACCAATTGATGGCAGCACAAAGCAAAAAGATGAGATTGATGAGAACTCGCTGAACTCTCTGCATGTTGGTTACCCTAAAATGGGTCCGCAGCTTGCAATTGCACCCATATTGCTCCCGTGGATCCTTATGATCCTCAATCATAATTATAAATTTAATATTTTTCTACAGCGTGTCTGTAACAAACGATACGGTCACTGCGGTCTGCTCTAGGAGTGTAGTCGCACATACACACATTCAAACTTTCTAATTAATGCAGAGGGCAAATCCTGACAACAGTTGGCTCGGGCCGATGGACTGATTGAAAATTGGTCCCTTCAGGCCAGGACAACAAAAAAAGATGAGATCGATGGGAACTCACTGAACTCTCCGCATGCTGGTTACCACATACATTTTCCAAATGGGTCTGCATCCACATTACCACATGCTCCCGCGGATCCTTCTGATCCGATGCCATGATTATTTCCAGCGCGTCTATAATAAATGATGTGGTCTGCTCTACAGGGAGTGCATATGTATATTTACCTTGTTGATTAATACAGACGGACAATCCCTGCTGCACCGAATGACAAACACCGGCGACGAGACCGGATTGAAATTTCGATCAGTGAGAACTCCCTGAACTCTCTGCATGCATTTCTGATTGCTCCATCCGGTTGAAACAACGTGGCCAAGGACTCCCTAGGACTCCGGCCTGCACGTTCACTTCCATCACTGCCTTCTAGGCTTTGGTCGGTTGACCGATACATTCCACGCGAGTTTAATTCACATCACATCTGGTTTAAAATTATTGCACACCGAATCAACGAATTAAGTAATTAATCTAAGTCGCCGGCAGCGACGAGCTCAGGCAGATCATCTGCCTACGACAAGGATTGCCCAGCATGTCAAAAAAGAAAAAAGAAAAAGTATGCGCACTTACCACATCCTCTTCGCCGTCCTTGATAGGCTTCCAAAGGAAGCAGCCGCCATTGAGCGAGTCCTGACGAGAACCGCAACCCATCGAGCGACTCATCCTGGCAGGGTTCGTGGCTGCCCATGCCGCTTCCCCGCGAAAAGAGTCGGTGAACCCGCTGGCGGCTGCCTCCGAGCAATCGTGGCGCCGAAGGAAGTGACTGTATTGGCACACTAAGTCATACGAGATGTGGGACCTGGGAGAGAGTTAATCAGCACAAATGTCATCGCCCCTGGAATGAAATATGCACGTTGTGAGACCCCACAAGGCGGGATGCAACTCAAACATAAGGTCGACAGGCTTGCCCTTTTGCAACGAAGCGCCAGGAACCGCGGACTGAACGACCACCTCTGTTGAAGGTCAATGTTGCGTGTACATTTTTTTGCTCGACTGCTCACCTTCCTCGCAGAGGGGGGCGTCTTTAACATCAACGTGGGGATTGTGCTTAGATGCCTCTTGAATGTCGAGGCGGGCGAGTGCGCTGTCGAGGTGGGCGAGGGGGTTGCTGGGGACGGCAGCCTCTTCGATAACCATTTCAATGAGACGTGATGGTGGTGAGAGAGCGAGATACGAGCTGGAGATTTCCGCCGAGCGAGGTACACATGTTTGATACTTCCTTTTGATCCCGGGTTGCGCTCCCTTGTGGGGCAAATCAGTGAGAAATAAAATAAAAAATAAAAGAATACAACTCCTCGATTGAGATTTCGACCACCCGAAATGATGGCAGCCAATCAGAGTTGAGGCAGGACCATAGACGTAGCCGGACCAATTAACGAGACTGTGAAGGTCTGGACACAGCCGGCTCGCTGCCTATAAATTTCTAGACTAAACGCTCGGAAGCTTAGCTCAAAAATAACAGCAATGTTACAGTGTACCCGTACTGGCAACCTCACACCCTACTCTTTCCCCGCCCGCGGTCACCCTATGCGGTGGGGCTTCGATCTGAAGCAGGTCCTAGCCGAAGAGTTTGCTCAGCTGGTGGAACGTGAGAAATACTCCTCATTCTATCGCGGTGAAACATCCATTCGACCCGGCCCCAGCCCCAGCTCCGGTTACACGCAGGACGACGAGCACGATTCCGGCGAGTCTGAGATGGATATGGATGCCACTATGACCTCCGACGCCTCCAGCGATGGTACCCTAGCTGTAGCACTTTGCCTTCACTGTTTGCTGTAGCCAGGGATACCGTTCACATTATGTCGGCACCCAGCCAGGGCCTGGCTGTCCCTGTGCTAACCTACACTTTTGGCGTCCAGCACCTTTTAACTCGTCACGCAGCTTGTGGCAAATATCTTCGGCTCTGTCGGCCATTCCTATTTGAGTCCCTGCTGCATATTCGACCGAATGTATTGCCAAATCCGGACAACAATATTATCACGCAAAGTAATTAACCCGATCAGGTAACCCACCACCCCGCCGCCTACGCATCACTCCTAACCGCCGCCTCCATCTCCTCCAAGCCCACGGTTGGAGCACCGTCGACTCTGTCGGTGCCTACACCGCCATTTGAGTCTATTATTTCTGAAACAAATGAAGAACATATGTGTTGAACATTTCAGCAAATGTGTCAATTTTGTCGGCAGAATGTTGGGACAATAAATCTCATATGATGTATGCACGACACGGTCGAAATGTTTCTCCAACATTGCATGCCCATTAGAAATATATATACGTAGACATAAGGAAAACATGTGCTCTGGGCGAGAGGATGCTCAATTGATCACTCTGCATGCTTCTCGGCACCCGCAGCCTTGTCGACCTTTTCCTGTCTATTCTTCACCTTTGTTGCCTGAGTTTTGGTCGTGGCGAGGGCTCGCTTTTCTGGACCGACTTCTCGCAATGCTGCTGCAAATTCAAAATGCTTAGCACGGCGGTCAGAAAATAGTGGTCTTGGTTCCGTCAGGTGGCGGGGAAGTGTCTCTCGGATCAGATGAGCATTATGAAGTCCATGCATGTTGATCAGGAAACATGAGTTGTCTGAGTGGGACATATTTTCTGGGTCAGTATGGATTCGGACCATTCCTGTTGTGGTCCTGCGAACTCTAAAAGACGAAAGGAAAAATGTTGACAATCATGCTGAGCATTGAATTTGAACAGGAGGTGCTATTATCTCAGGTCTCAGAGGCCGTATTGGAATTCTGTACGGTGGCGTACCTCTGGTTTGACGAGAACTACCTGATTCATAGTTGTCATCACTGGCATGTCCAGCCGTTCATGCCTGGTGTGGAAACCAGGAATTTGTACACTACCGCATGGCTTTGCCAGCGGAATGAGATCCATCAGGTACCAATATCTTGGCAATTCGCGCCCTGCCATCACCTGAATTGGGAGTCATGAGGGATATTGTAAGCGACAACATTTAAGATGAATACCTCAGTTGTAGAATTCATAAAAAATACCCAAGAACCGGGTAGACAGAGATCTTCGGAGCGAGCGATGCATATTTGCAATTATTCCAAACCCTGCCCGGAGTTCCGGGTTCTGTTTGGCAAATTTTCCAGTGCACATCTAGTACGGTTTTCCACGTTCCCGTACTCTGTTTGGCCTTGGAACAAACTTAACTGTGCCTAATGATAATATGTCAGTCTCAGTGCATGCGAAGACATTTAGATGCACCTGGTTTGAACATGTTTTGGGGTGTCCAGCCGAGTCTGCGCTGCAACTGCTTGTTCCCCGCTAAAAACCCTTGTATTTTGAGGCCTGCCCGAGTCCAATCACCGTCATCGGAATTTCCACCAGCCACGCTAACTGGTGCTTGAAGCGCTCCATGTCAGCCAGGGCGCCCTGATGGTTCGAAAGAACACTACAGAGTCGAAATACCGCGTTCCAACACTCAAAGATTTCCGTCTGGAAGAGGGTAGCAGGACCAAATGACAACAGCCTCCGGAAGGTGTGACAGAACGTGCAGCTTATACTTCAGTGTAATCCGGGTGGGGTCTACAACTGCCCAGTGGTCAAGAACATTGTCAATCGCAATGGTGAGATCAGCCTTCGAGCGGTGAGAAGGAATGTTGAACTGAACAAAGCTCACTCACACAGTACTCGTCCATATTCTTTATCTCTGGGACCACAGCAGTGCTCCCAGAACACCATTTGCCTTCCAGAGTTCAAACAAAGCTGGAGAGCAGAGCTGCGCATCGAGTTGGAAGACTGCAAGTTGTTGAAGGGCCTTGTAATGTTTCCCTACCAATGACTTCTTATACTGAACCATGTAGCGAGATCGAAGTGGTTGAATGCTCAGTCCGTCAATTGAGGCGGACTGAAGGCGGGCTGCAAATAGTGCGCCTTGGTCATCATTCACCTTGCTGTTCATATTTTTCGGATTGTGTGGAGGATCTCACATGGGCTGTCCCGGTGCGGGTCAAGACCACGAACGCAAGGAGGACATTGTAATGATCCCCAGGGCGTAGATCGGGGTGATTTTCTGGAGTGGAATTAGTATATTTGGATTCAGGTTATGCACCTCCTCACTCGAGTGTTCGTCCAGTTCCTGGTATCGGTCTGAAGGTTGAATAATGACCCAAGTGTATAGTTCCTCTTGAATCTCGTCGATAATTGCTTGTTTGATCTCTTCTCGATCATCGCCTTTGATTTTCGGATCATTGAGTCTCAAGTCCCGTGTACCACGGTTGTAGACTCGCTCCTTCTGTATTTCACGTGCTTTGTCGATGAGCTGTTCAATCCAGTGCACTGCGATCTTATCTTTAACTCTGCTCTCTGTTTGTATCTGTTCAACTGCAGATGTGACACCTCGGCACGCCGCTCTGATCTGTTCTCTGATTTTTTCCATGGTTTCTTCAGGTTTCCGTGATTGTCCAGGCTGCTTCGCTGTTAATCACCTGAAATATATAACAGTAGAGAAGGACTCACTGAGAATAGTGCATGATATCCTTCGTCAGTTTCCCGGTGGGATGCGGAACCGCCACTGTTATCTTCTCGGCACCAATATGTAGCGCTCGAACCCGATGTCAAGGTTGTTTCAGCTTGTTGAGGATTATCCGCTGGCAGCAGATGTATGCCAATGCGAAACAGAATTTCCTGCTGCAGTTCAGAATCGTATGCAGGACTCCAGTCGTCTTGTTTGCTTGGAAACGATCAGGATCAGTAACGTGCCTGAGAAATATTAACGCTTCTCAACTGACCAATCTTCCGCCAATGCAGCAAACTGCTCCAGCGATCCGGCATGAGGAGACGTTGCACAGAAGTGTACAAAATATTCCTGGGCAAGGTATTTGTAAGGAATGTTGAGGTTTGTGAAATACATATTCATGTGCACATTATATTGTTTGGTCCGATTTCTGGAGACATCATCGGCCCATGGCATAATGCAGAGTACAAAAACCGGTCTGCCCCGTGCAATGAGCCGGGTTGGGTGTGGCGTGTAAGGTTTGAACACATTTTGGACACCTATCATCATGTTCAACTCAGCGTGGGCGTGTCTGTGATTGAACTCACTGGAAAATACCATGTCTCCCTGTTCACGAAGGTCCAGAAAATTGTACTGCAGATCCGTCGCTAAAATTCGAATCACTTTGTGCTCTTCAACCGTAAAAATCCCGGACTGATGATGTGTGAGTGTCAGGTGCATATGTACGTGAGCGGAGGATTCAACGTACTGCTTCTCGGGTCACCAAATAAGCTTCGGCATGGACTTTCTTGTCGTAGATGATCCATTTTAAGGGCACAATATAAGTCGCATCATGGCACTGCGCAAGTTCTTTGATGTAGAAGTGACGGTGTGAAGCTGCCTTCCAATTCGCCCACATCGGGGTTAAATTGTCGGATTCAATTTCGTTCACCCATTTCGAAGCTTGCCAAGACTCCGAGACTGTTGTTGTAACTTCCGGATAAAAATTGAGGTGTTCACGAACAAGCGGATTCCCAAAATCCTGGAAGTTGTCAGTTAATTAATTATATAGAGAGACAATCTAAGCTTACAAGTCGGATCAAATCATTCGGATGGTTCATATAGAACTGATTATCTAGCGAAGAAGTGTGGTGCCGGGGCTTCAAGCCAACATCCCGCATCAATTTTGCTTGCATCTTGCGCAACGCATAAAATGACGGAACATCAGGTGTCCCACATTCTCTCATCACCCAGATAATAGCTTTCAGATGGTCATCAGACAGTCGCAAGCGAGGCAAATTATCAAGAAGATCCAACATGAACATCTAGAAGATTTCAGCACAAGTAATTGCGATCCATTGTGCATGGCACGAGTCGTCACTCACCGATTTTGATCCGTGCGGTGCCCAATCACTGTCAAACGCACCCAAACGCGCAGTGTCAGCCTCTTCTTCTTCATCTGAATCGTCAAGACCTGGATATACTTCAATATATGGCCTGTCCCTATGCTGAAAAGACCTACCCATGGCAGCCATCGCTTGCACAGAATCAGAAACAGTGCAATCATCCATCTTGTCGAATAAGTCCGCCATCATGGGTGTCATATCGGCGAAAACAGTGTAGTCGCAATACTCCAAGTTGTCCAAGTCCCTCCAGATATCATTTGCTGATTCATCGACCAGAATTTCCTCGGCAGAGAAGACGATGGGTGTTGGAGTCTGGGTTTGGATCGGACTGTCAGATTGGATTGGTACAGATCTTATTGTTGTGATACTGATCTCCCTTATTGTTCTTCTTATTGTTCTGTCTGCTTATTGTTCCTATTGTCTTTTCTGATACTGATCTTTCCTATTGTTCTTATTGTTCTACCCTCTCTATTGTTCTCTTACCTATATATGTAGATAGAGCTGCAATGGATCGGGGCTTTTCGCCTTCCATCTGAGACCCATTTGAGACCCATCTGCCTTTTCAGCTCCCATCTGTGTTCCCACATTCAACAGGTTATCGGCCCCCGCCTACCACTCTTGCTACCCCTAACTTTGCTGCTACTACTTCTTTCTCTTCTCACTTTCACAATGGCACCACCCACCATCCATCACCTCTGCTTTGACCAACGTTCTCACCACTGTTGCGTCCCTTGATGCGACCAATTGGTCCAAATTTGGGAAGGGATTCCGCATTTTTCTCCTTGGCCTCGATGCCCTCTGGGTCGTTAACGGCACAGGTCCTGCTGCCGACAATGCCGATCAGGTCTCTCTTGACCGGATGCTTGTCCCGTACCTTTATTCCAAGGTCACGGAGGACTACCAGTATCTGATCGAGGATGCCACCTCGGCCACTGCTGCTTGGAAGGCGCTCAAGGGTCACTTCGAGAAATTGAATATGACTAACCGCATGGTTGCCCGCGGTGATCTTCATGCCATCACACATGATGCTTCCAAGGAGGTCTCGGTTTACATCCGAGCCGTGGGTGATGCTGTGGCCAAGCTCAAGGCCATGGGTGTCACCATTGACGACACCACCCATAAGGACCTCATTCTTCTCAACCTCCATCCTTCCTTCCGCTCTGTCCGCACCATCCTTCTTGCTCGTACGGAGGAGCCCACTCTGGAGGATGTCAAAGCCCTTCTGTCTGCATCCACCGCTGATCCAGGCATTAAACTGGAAGAGGATGATAGCATCTCCTCTGCATTCATTGCGTGCACCGGCCCTCCTCGTCGTGGCACTGCTGCCACCACCTCTTCATCCCCCTTGACGGGCCACATCGGTTCAGCTGGTTTTCCCGTGGATTCCCAGGGTTATCGCTGGTGCGATCCTTCCAACGAGAACTGTCATCGTTGCGGTCGTGCAGGCACAAGTGCATGCATTCCATGCCCTCCTTTGTCAAGGACTGGATTCTGTCCAACTCTCGATCCCCTGCATCTGCATCCGCTGCATTTGCCGCCGCTGTTGAGTCCGGCCTCACTATGGAGATGTTTTCAGACCTGTGGGATCATCACACCGGGACAGCTAATGCGTTTTCGGCCACTGTCCCCACTCATGCTCCGAACGGGAAACTCTGGGAGGAACTCACTGAAGAGGAGGCCTACAAGTATGCCCACCGAACTTAGGTGTTGTCCAATTTGGTGGGAGCTTTGGTCATCTCGTCCTCCCAAACGGTGGGAGTGTTGGAGTCTGGGTTTGGATCGGACTGTCAGATTGGATTGGTACAGATCTTATTGTTGTGATACTGATCTCCCTTATTGTTCTTCTTATTGTTCTGTCTGCTTATTGTTCCTATTGTCTTTTCTGATACTGATCTTTCCTATTGTTCTTATTGTTCTACCCTCTCTATTGTTCTCTTACCTATATATGTAGATAGAGCTGCAATGGATCGGGGCTTTTCGCCTTCCATCTGAGACCCATCTGAGACCCATCTGCCTTTTCGGCTCCCATCTGTGTTCCCACATTCAACAATGGGATTCCCATCGGCATCCAGGATCTCACCGCCGTATGCAATTGTCCCATCAAATGGATTCACAAGATTCTCATGGTTTGGGCTGGGCAAGTCGCAATCCATATCCTCCGACTCGTAGCCAGACCATCGATTCAGCAACAACATTTCTGTGCAAGCCTCAGGTGGATTTCCAGGAAGTGTGGCGGCTCCAGAGCTAGGATTGGCCAATTCCTGAGCTTGAAGCGCTGCCTGGTGCTTCGGCGTTTTGCGATGCCCTGCCAGCGAGGTAACCAGAATCTCAGTGGATCGATGCCCCGACTCGGAACACGGAAGACATTTTAATTTGGGCGGGTTTGAATCGGAAATTGACTCGTAGTCATCTTTCCGCTGTCTGTGAGCTTCAGGATTTATTATTCAATCTCACACACCCTACAGAGCAATATCTTGACCTAGGTCAAGATGCTATCCAAAAGGATATAAATCCGTAGCGAAATACAATTTAATGAAATGTTCATATGTTCATTTGGTACAAAACTGCTATGAAAGCAGCTACAATCAATATCTGTTTCCAAGGACATCAATTTATTCATTGTCCCTAGCGCACAAAAGGACTACTGAAAGAATATCTCTCAGCAGCCATTTCAGGTGAGAAGAAAAGAAGATCTTTCCTGTTTTTCTTTGTTACAACAAAGAAACTGAAAACCAATAAAGTTCCTTCTCACAGGAAATGGCTGCTGAAAGATACTCTTTCAGTAGTCCTTTCATACCCTCATGGACAATGAATAATTTTATGTCCTTGGAAACGGGTATTGATTGTAGCTACTTTCGTAGCAGTTTTGTACCAAATGAATATATGAACATTTTATTAAATTGTATTTTGCTACAGATTTATATATTTTTGGATAGCATCTTGACCTAGGTCAAGATATTGCTTTGTAGGGTGTGTCAGAACTGACCTGCATCTTTGTGCAGAGGCGGCATTTGAAAGGAGTGGAGTGCCAGAGGTTCTCCGCTTTGTCGCCGCAATGTCCTGTGCACAAAGTTTACTCTGATGTGGACCCACACTGGTTTGTCATTTTTTCTCCGACTCAAACCACCACCTCGCCTCTCGTTTTCGACAGTCCTTTCCCCGTTTTTCTTCCTCTGCCTTCCAATGGCGACCAACGGCATGTCATTTGATTACATGATGGAACTACAGCCAGATTCGTCCCCGCTGAAAGCCCTATCTCGCCTTCATTCCCCTGTTCCAGCTGCCTCAATTCCTTCCCTCCCAGGATCTCCCTCGCCCGCGGCAGCCAACACAGCCCCCCCACGCCGCAAGCGTGCTGCAGAGGACATGTCCCAGTTCGCAGCTGAGGTGTCACGCTCCCATAAACTGGTGAAAACTGATCATGACAAACTCACCGGGTTTTCCAAAGTGAGGTGAGGTCGGTCTCTATTTTCCTCGCATGCTGATAAAATCTCCACAGTTGGGGCGTGCGGAGCAGACTATCACATTGATGGGCCATATCTTGGCACTCGGGCACCACCAGCGGCTGCTCCAGCCTGCAGAGGTTGCGTGGGCTGTCCCAAAGCGGCTCCAGGTATGTTTCAATTACAGTATATGTTCCTTCCTGATACTCATAACCTCGAATGCAGTGCAAGATCGACAACAATGCTGCCTTCCTCATGGCAGATCCCTCCATTCCGGGGTACCGCGACGAAAAGATTGGCCCCGCAAAGCTCTTGATGGTTTGAGTACTTCTTCACTGTTGTGTTACCCTTCGTTTAAGCACCACTTCTGTTGACAGGACTTGGTTCTAGCAAGCTCCGATTGGGAATTCACCACGCAAATGAAGGCTGATCAGGAAGCAATGGATGCGATCACCTCCGCCATATCGAAGGCGCTGATTTCGAAGCGAAGCACTGTCAAGACCGCAGTGAGTTGACTCCATGTTTGCGGGTGCAGTTGTCTATGTTCATTGCATTCCAGATCCTGTCCTCCCTAGGCTCTGCTCCAGTCGGAGGAGCGACATCGCGCCCCGGAGCCCTCGACATTGTGGAGCTCTCGCAACTCATTTTAACCAAGCTCAAGATGTTGAAGCGTATCAAGGTTGATCTTTGCTTGTGCGGTCGCATGGCGGTTTTGGTACGTTCTGTCAATCACATCCATTCAGTAGACTCAGATTCACGAACCTCTATTCAGCGTAAACTTATCTCCGAGAAGAACGACAATAAGTACTGGTCGGATGTCGATAAGAAGCTTGTCAGTGTGCGGCAGAAGCAGCCGGACCCGAAGAGCCAATCTAAGTATGTCGTTTGAACCTTCGGCATCTTCAATCTCTCTGACTGTGCAAGCCAGATGGATCAAACAGCATATGCTCGAACCCAACCTCCTTCGGTACAAACATGTGGAACTGAAGGATCTCGTCGCCGGTCTTGGCGTTCCCTCTGTTCCCGTCGCTGGCCCATCAAGGCTTCAACCTCGTGATGACGGCTCGGACAGTGACATTTGAGACCGTCGAGATGCTCCGATCGCGCCAGGATGCGAACTACATATTCACGACTGCCATTAGCCACACTATACTGCCCCGACGACCTATATTTCATGTAAATTGACACTCAATTAATCATTTCTTGGATGTATCGACAAGTGGCAGTGGGAACATTCAGCTGAAAATGCCTGCAATGTTGGCTTACTTGTTCAATATGGTACCTACCACACCTCGCAGAAAGGTTGGCATGAATGTTGTGCCAATGTCATGTCCCAGAAGTGTTGAGGAATTGACGTTTTCATATTCCAGTGATGTTTCTGGCAACATCTGATGATGGCCGTGTTTACGTCCGCAGATATCCGAACCATGACATTTAGGTAACATTTTTGCCAAATGACGGTGTAGCAAGTCCCGATAGACGGTCCCGTCCCTCCGCATCACGTCCCGTACTGCTGTCGCCATAGAGCCGTTCCATCCGGCATGAAACCCTGCCGCAATCCGGCGATGCACGTCCACCTGATGCAGCGCGTACGCCTTCAAGCCCCCGGCCAATGCGATGTCCATATCCTGTGTGCACACCTGCGTGCGCTCCCGCCATTCCTCCTGGATGGTGCGCAGCATGCGCAACACCCGCTTCATTTCCTCCCGCAACAGCTCCACCTCCTCCACCCATCTATCCCGCCGTGCCAACGCCTTTGACCACTCTACCTGAACCGCTAACCACACGGTCAGCGCCCATATTCATCTCCATAATCGCGGACACTTACAGTCATGTAGTGTCGCCTCGTCTTCCCCGGGACCTCCCCCCACCATCCAGATCCACGAAAATGTCCTCTTCTTGTTTGAAGGCTTGTTGGGTGAGCACTTGCCCCCTAAGCGCGACAGCTTCTTCCTTGACTTCGCGTCGCTCTCCTCCTCCTCGTTCGCATTCATGTTCTCCTGGTTCAGCTCCTTGAAATGCGGTGCAAAGTTGTCCCCCTTCAACGCTATTACCGCCTCCCTCGCCCGCCAATACTTTGCTGCTGTCCTCCTGATCCTGTCCCCCACCCGCCCAATCAGCGTTGCGGACCGTGTCGCAGCCCTCTGGCCCACGAAGTTGGCGTTCCTCCACATCACCAGATGGCGCTGCGCGTGCAGCCAGCTCCGTAGCTCGTCCAGCGCGTCCTTGCACTGCCCCACCCTCAACTTTGCCTCGACTTCTGCCACGGCCTTCCTGCAAACCCCTCGACGCTGACGCTGCGCGGTCGTCAACTCCGACGGCATCCACAGCTTCACGTCCTCTGCCTTGACCAGTGGCTCGTCTGGATCCCGCTCTTCTGCGCACGCCTTGAGAGCAGCCACACCGGGCATGTACGTCGCCTGCAATTTTTCGAAGGTGCGTAGTTTCCTGTGGAACGACATTCACATTTCCTGGATTTCACTCGCCTGGTTAGCTGTGATGAGCGTAACCCCCTTGACCTCCACCTTGATTCGCAGCCTAAGCACAACAGCAGTCAGCGGACGTTCGTTCCCACTAGCCGCCTGCCCACTTACTGTGCCTGCTCCAGCTGGAGCCCCGCCCGGATGAAGGCCAACGCGGTCGACTTCATGTCGACATGCTCCCGGCCCTCCGCAACCTCCAGCGCCTCGGCTGTCTTGAGTTCCAGGAACACTGCAGCTTCAGTAGGCCCCGCTGACATCCGAGCGTCAGTACACGATTAGGCTTGAACGTCAATTCACGTACCGCCCTTCCCGCCTTCTAGGCAATACGGGTTTGGCTGTGTCTTGTCCACAAGCCAATCAGTTATCCGTTTTTCCCATGCAATTCGAAGTCTTGACGAAAGGGTCCTGTCGACTTCGCAGAACCCTTCCACCTGCTTGTCGCGTTCTGCGATTGCCACGATTAGTTTGCGCGCCAGTGTGTCCCCTGTAGTTAATTCCCGTATTAGTCGCGTACCTTACATCTATCACCAAAAAGACGTACCTTGGGAAACATTCTTCTCGAAGTTTAAATGATCCACTCTGTCCTCGATCGCGTCGTGGCGCGCCCCGTACCCCATCTCCTTAGTCGAAAATCCCAGCGGATTCAGCACCGCCCACGTCCTCTCTATCCTCTCGCCATCTGTACGTCCCACCCCAGCCGCATAACTTAGAGAATTCTGCGTTTGGCAGCTAGCTTTGTGCGCCGCCGCGTGCCACACAGGAAGCGCGAACTGTATCTCGAACTGGTCGAGGTCCGTCGGCACAGTTGTCGTCTCCTTGATCTTCTTCGCGCACGGCAAAAGATGCACCTGCCATTGGCACGCAATATCGTAGGAAATCATCAGCCACAGAACTGTCACTCCGATGAGCGCGCTCAGGAATATGTAGTCCATATTAGCATATCTGGCGTCACGTCAGCTCTGTCTGCATGAGCACGCAACCAAGACAAACATACCGTTCCCCCTTTTGCAGGTCCCCGAGCCCTTGCGGCCTCACCACCCCTTGGCGAGCGCAAACACACCCTCCCACCCCCAAGCACCTCAGTCCAGTCGTAAGCCATGTCTCTTTCTGAAGCAGGGCGGCGAACACAATACACGTGCTGACCTGCATTTGCGCATCAGCTTCGTTGTATTCTGGCCCAGATAAACATCATGTACGTCTTTCTCTGCAACATAATTCTTGATGTGCTCTTTAAATCCGCGCTCCTCCACGAAGTATCTGAGCCCCGACCCGAGCGACGGGTCCTGATGCTCGTTCCCCCACAAGCGGTTTTTCAATCTGGAATTCGCGTCCATTGCGAGCAGGAGCATATAGAGAAACCTGCACGTTTGCATATGAGCCCGGGTTGTCGAGCCTCATTGCGTACTCACTGGTATTTCGGTTTGACGTCCCTCCACCCCTCCGGCATGTTCCTGCCGTCCTGTGGACAAGGCCAGCACGTCACAGCCAGACCTCCCGGCTTCGTCGTCTGTATCCCATTCTCCTTGTGCGCACGCCCAGCACGTTCCGCACGCAAGAGAAAAGTGTACTGCCGGGACATTCGTCCAAAGCCTTTGTAATGATCCTGACTGCATCGATCGTCAGCGTATCTTTGATAGCCAAATTACAAACTCACCGGCACCGAACCCATACGCAAGGGATCTGTCAAGCGCTCTAGTACCCCCACATAGTCGTGCACATTGACGTTGCCGACCACGTTCAGCAGCCGAAAGTGATCCAGCACCGCAAACGTCGCACATGTGTCTGGATCTGTGATGGTCGCTGGATACCATCCGTTGTCCAGCACCTGGTGAAGAGTGCTCTTCCCCTGTTGCCTCTCACACTTGCAGTATCGGTATTGCAGTGTGTGGACCCCTGTTACGTCCATGACCACCATCAAGCGCTCCTCCGGCTTTGGGAAATCGCAAGGAAGGCCGTGGTGGCCCATCTGGTACACGAACTCTAGCTGGGTGAGTGTCGCCTCGGTCCAGTGAGCCCCATTCCATTCCTGAGCGCGTTTTCAGTCAACGTAGTCGATAATGCAGTAGAGCAGAATACTGCACCTTGAATGTATGCAACGGAGTAGTCGCATGTTGCCCAAGTACGCAAGCTTTGCACTGCAGATAATTGCCGCATTGCAAGCACCGAAATAGCCATGCACCGTCTCCGTATTTTGCATCGCAGAAGGCGCAGGCTGGTTCTGCCGTGTAGTTGCCCAGCCCATGGCAGCAGAGCAGCGACTCCAAAAAAAACTGCTTGAGTGGTCGCCACAGCGACATGGGCTGGTCCTTTCTGCGTATGAGCCCATGGCTGTTAGGCAAAAAAAAAAGTTCTCACCAAGCTTTTGTAGCATTTACGCTTCAGCACATCTGCGTCATTAACGTCTGGAGACACGTCGTAGGAAGTAACTGTGTCGGCGATGGCGGAGAAATTGGTGTCGTCGTCGCTGTCGTCTTGGACCGGTGTCCAATCCGCATATGTGTTGGCGAGCTTGTTTGGCGCTGTCAGACGTGTTTGTTTGTTTCCCCGCAGGTTCATCAGACCAGAGACCGTCTGTAGCCCGTCCTGAGAGATCGAAATGCTGTGATCGGCCAGCAGATTCTGACTGTCGGGCAGGTCATCATCGTCGAAATAAAACTCGTTTCTGCATCCAGGAGCCATTTTCGAGGGAGGTGGGTAGACAGATAAAGCTTGACGAGATATCTCCCCGAAACGCTGAGCCATCTGCGCGGGCAGCCGCCCGCGCAGGGCGCACGCGCAGATGGCCAGACGCGCCTTGAAGTTTCAGTGGGTTAACAGAACAAGCAGGAGAAGCGATCAACATCTCGTGATCTTATCGCCCCATTGGGGTAATCTTATCGCCCCATTGGGAGCTTCCCATCACTTATGAATTCAGGAACCGTTTATATTTCACTCTACAGCGCGTTGTACCTGATTTGATGCCTTCGGGCAATTGCAACCTCAACCACGCATCTTGTGAACCCCAGTGTACGTTACGACGCATCGCAATTTCAGGGAAACCGCCGGGTTTGGACACCTCAAGCCTTCGTGGCCCTCCTGGTAGACATACCCCAACTGGGCGAGACTAACGCGCTTCCAAAAGCACCCATTCCACTCCTGGTCTTGTGAGTTAGTAAAAGTGTAAAGTTCAGAACGACTGGCGCACCTCCGGAGCTTGCAACGGCCACTGCTGGTGAGCAATGCACATGCACGAAGCACATGCGGGCATCCCTGCCAGGCAATCTCCGCATCGAAATAGAACCACCCCGTCCCCTGTGGCCCTACACCATGTGCAAATTGTGGGCGTCGGCCGATCCCCACGCATATATTGTGCTCACAACGGGGCCAGGTGCAGAGGATCATCCTGGAGGCACTGGATATGGATCACATGCCACTCGTCGTCTGTATCCATCTTGGGGCTTTCGAGGAGGGAAGACGACAGGAATACTCACCGGCAATGAATGCGAATTTAAGTACCCAGTGCAGACGGCGTCGCATTTCTAAGCATCCATATGTGATTCGCGAGCCCATAACTACGCTTCCATTTGATCTATCCATTACATCTTCGCATGCATGGTCATCTAAGATCGCATCAGATTTGCTGGGATCCGGAACGGGCACAGCGCAAAGACATACCATTGGCAAAGGCCTCGCCCGAAAGTGGCCCACACAAGTTTTGGTGTGCGCGTGGACGTGTAGAGCAACGCTAAACCATGCAATCAGAAAAAAAAGGCAGAAGGAAGAGAGAACAAGAAGAAAAAACCTTGAGATCCCGGCTTCAGCCCTCTTGCATTGACCATCCCAATGGCGGAAGTGCAAACTGGCGTCCATGTCCATGGAGAGCAACATGAAGGCCGGACCCATGTAGCGCTTGCCCTTGTTTCGATCTGTACACGATGTTAAAGAAAATCGAATCAGATGACGCCTAAGAAAGACTGACCCACGGATATCTGCGCCTGTCCCTCCAACCCCACCAGAAGAGGAGAGATGTTGTAATGGAACGTCTTGCGACCGTCCAACGGGATGAAAACTGCGACCAGCTCTGACAAAAGAAAGTCAGAAAAAACTCGCAGCGGTCAACAAATATTCACCTGCTTCCACGGGCACCAAATCCGGTACGTTGTCATCCTCCGTATCCGAGATATCTGCATCCTGGAGGGAGGGGAGGTCATCATCAACAATTTTGGCTTTAGCCATCACCAAGGAGGAAGGGGGGAGATCCGTGCTTCGCTTCGGCTTATATATTCAGCTGCCTGTCCCAAAACGCAAAGTCAGTCTGTCACCATGTCGGCAGTGCCCCATACCCGCCAGAACACTACCATTACAGCAATCCTGCCCCTCGGGCGCGCTGTGCATTCCATGATGACCTACGACCTTTCTGACACGCTGCGCCGCCAGAATCGCGAAGAGCGCTGCGCCGCTCATGAGGGAAATCCTTCCGATTCCTCCTCCGAAGATCCGCCGACTTCCGGCAGCGAGGAGGAGGGCGGGCCTATGCTGGACCTGCATTACATTTGGGATGAGAAGCGTCAAATTTGAGTGCGCCTGTTGGGCAGTTTTCAGCTGCAGCATGCGGCCACCATCCAGCCTCTCCTCGACGCCCGCGAGGCAGCCTGCAAGTTCCGAGCGGCCAGGAAGGCCTACGCCAAAGACACGACGCCGAAACGCGCCTGGACCGACGTAGAACGCCTTCGGACGGACATTTTCCTCCCGCACGATCGTCTTTACGAGTATACAGAGCTCGTCGGCCCATCAGGTGAAATGGGCTTCGACCTGCTTCAGTGGGAACCCAGGTAAGACCGTGCATGTCCTATGTACAATCTTTCACTCACGAAATCCTTCAGATATGTCAGGCCAGTTGTTGACCGCGTCGGATTGGTGATTGCTGTGGTAACTGGGATGGCCGACGACATTGAAGATGGGTGTAGCCTCCTTAAGAATGCGAGCCGGGCACTAGAGCACAGCGCGTTGCTCAGCAGTGTGAGGACAAACGCGGGACCAGACGACTCTCATTCCATTTCGGTTGGCCTACGGTATGAATCCGATGTACACACCATCTTCGCTTCGCATGTTTCCTCTATCTGACCAACCACATTAGCATGCGACAAACTTACCGAGCACGAACATCCGCGACGAGCTCGCGCTGGATCATCTCAAGAGGCACGTGGCCATTGAGCGTGTCGTTGCTTACACGACATGTACGTCAACTCTCTCAGCCTATACGCTTTCAATCTCACTTGCCTCCAGCTCTCTTTGCCTCCTTCGCCCTGCCTTGTTTCAATCTCGCCGCCTCTCGAGCAGAAACCGCTTTCAACGCCGACCCCACTCTTGTGCGACTTTTTCCCGGCGCGTGGACAAACATCATTTTCGACTTGGGCTGCAACCCCACCAGAAAATCGTCGCGCTCACAACTTCGCTGGAGCTGGTTGGCGATCACCACCCTCGGTAGCTTCGACCACACCTGCAGTGGACATTTGATTCTTTGGGATCTTGGGCGCGTACTCGAGTTCCGGCAGGCACGACCATCCTCCTCCCCGGAATATTGCGCTATTCTTTCGCGAAAGTGCAGCCCAGGGACCAGCACTATTTAATCATGCAGTACACCGCGTCTCCCGAGTCATGGTACCACTGGCCCGCAGCCTCCGCGCTATTTTGCAAACTGCAGCACGTCTCTTCTATCCGTACATGAATCAACTACTGTGGCCTGCACTAGACTATTATAAGCCATTTCTCTGTCTTGTTCGATACACAAAGTAAGCGCTCCCAATACGGCAAGGCACCCAGTAAAACACTGCCCCGATGATGGCCCGGTGATGCTGATTTTCGTCGCCAGGACTCGTGGACTCCTACATCCATGTCTGGTCTCCCCCTCCCATGCGCCGACGGCGACCAGCTGCCACCCGGTACGCGTTCTTCTCTGAATTTCTCGTGCCCAATTGACCTTTTGCCCCTTCCAGCGCGCAAGGTTATCTTTACAGGCCTGCCCTCGACCATCATCTCGCACAAGCAAGGCCCCAAAAAAGTTACGTCCATTCGTGCAGCATGCAACGACGCCACTTCCAGCACCAGTGGGCTCAGTAGTCGTGCGGCGCAGAATGACGCAACCTCCAGTGCCAGCGGGCTCAGTCCAGCCCTCATATCCCTCCTGCGGGACCCCCTTCCCCATCTCTGCGCCCCTACGTGGCCTTTGGTCAACCAGGCAGACAGCTACACTGCTTGCCGCCAGCACAACGTCGACCGCATTAACGCCCAACGCGTCGAAGTGGCAGTCGCGCCCCCACAGTTGCGCATCCGTCGTCGCTCGACCCTTGCAGAGACAGGTTCCCGCACGCACGCCCGCACGCCGCCCCCCGTCTACGATCAATTCGACTTTGCAGGCTGATGTGCCCCCACCCGACCCCGGCGCGCCAGAGCTGCCGCGCCCCCCGAGCCACCACCTTTGTGGGATTTGCTACGATGTGAAATCCCACCCAGTTTCGCAAGTGTCCTTCTCCTCATTCATCGCGACATTTTTTATTGATTTGATTAAACGTTAGATATTTCTGCGGCCACAGCCACTGCTACAATTGCATTCGCGAGTGGCTGGAGCGAAGCTGGGTCTGTCCAGAGTGTTTCACAGTGATGCACCACCCTCCCTTCCGGCAGTACGCCAAGGAGGCGTCCCTAGCTGCAGCATACCCTGGCCACGACGAGGACATTCATGTATCGTACAGCTGGGGCGGCCTGCAGTTCCCTCGCGCGCGCCGCGTTATTGTTCCTGACACACCGTAGACTTCAAACTTTGTTGTGCATTTTTCGATACAATAACAATCAACACGTTTAGTGTTCTTCTTTTGTTGGCATCGCAAATGATCGCAAGCTATCACAAGTGATTCCTATGGTGGCATCATTTAATTGACATACAGTTGAAAGCACGTGGTCAAGCACAGATGGCAAGTGTCTGCCTGCATTTTTTGAAGAAATGTCCACCTCTCATGGACCCCTCGGCCTGCATACACAGCTACTATATTCTTCTTTCCCGGGCGGAACAAGCTGAACAACAGAGGCACGTCCACAACCAGGTGCGGCGGCACCTCATTCAGGATCGACAGCACGCGGTCGGCCTCCAGGAAATCACGCGGATGCGGCAGATGCTGGGGAGGAGCGATGATCAGATCCGCCGCTGCATCGAGCGGTTCTGCGTGGCTCGCGATGCGATACTGTTGCTGGAGGCGGACTGGGAAGGGGACGAAGAGCAAGACAAGACATTTGAATTATAGTTCATGGATGAATAAATGTTTGGAGAAGAAATTAAAAAGGGGGGGCTCTAGTATGTTATTGCTCGGCGAGGTTCTTGGATAATAAACGCGCTGCCTGAACCGCGTGGGCAGTGGCAGCAAGCGCAGCGGCAACCCTGTGGCCCGAGATATGATGAGAATTGCTCAGATAACTTGTGAGGCTGGGACTTACTTCAACTCCGACAGGTCCAAAGCCTGCGTGCGGGCCTCCCGAGCCTTCAATGCAATCTGAGCCCGATTCCTGAGAAGAGCGAGGGGTCAACGAAAATATTGTGTTCATGGATCCGTACGGTGGACAAACTTTTCGCGATACTTTCGGGCTCATTCCCGTCGCGCCTCAATTTGCGCTGCCAGAGCGGCCGGGGGGGAGGGTGGCTTGTTGGGCGCGCAATCTCGCCATTCTATGGCGCGTTGCAGCGTTGCGCTTCGCGCGATTCCTGCAATCAAATATTGAGGCAGCTTACCGGTGACTTGAGACACATCCACATACTTTTCATGATAGTGGCGAGAGTAAACAGCAGCCATAACGGGGTGATCATAGATGGGTTGCGCGTCTGACATTGAAGTCGAGGAGACGAGGAGAGAGGTAAAGTGGAATGATAGCACTGTGATGCGAAGTTCGGCAATACCCTGCCACACCAAAATATTCGCGGGAATCCAAGATTTTCGGCTTTTGTGGTATCCCGAGGGTTCAGCGGCTGCAGGAAAATGGGGAGGGCATCTAGGGTATTAATTATGTTTTATTTGTGGGAGAATGGGAATAGTCGGCGTTGGGGAGTTATACACCCAAGATGAGTGCGAAAAAGTCAACTGAACACAGTTGAGATCTCTATATGGCAAGGTTATCAACTCACTATGTGTCCTGTATTCCGCCGATTTTTTTCAAACACAAGGTGAGTAGGCCCAGGAACTAAGTGTGATTTTACCCGCGATTCATATCCCTAGACATAGGCTAGGGAGCGGTAATGAATGTCGGAGGTCCGGGACGCACCTTCAAAACTAGGGAATGTTGTTGCATACCAAGAGCTTTTTTTTTTTTCTTTCTTGGTGGGGAGTGGGAAGGTACTTACCGGGTGCACATGTGATAATATTTTGGTGAGCAGGCAGTCCAACACAGGTTTGCAAGAGCTGGATTTTTTGTGAGCATGACAACTGCGCGAGATCGTGATGAGTGCGCGAGATTCTCGTGATGAGTGCACGAGATTCTCGTGATGAGTGCACGAGATTCTCGTGATGAGTGCGCGAGATTGCAATGTCAGACCTTAGGATTATCTTTCTCTGATGTGTCGTCACTATATGAGAGTAATTGGTGTATTTGTATTGGCGATAGGTCATTATTTCAATGGTTATTAATTACCCGGCCCGCGCACAGCGAACATGGACCTCACCGCGCCTGTGCGCGCGTCGAAATTTATCCCGTGCCTCTGTATACGTCGCAACGAGCTCGTGTATCGCAGACTCAACGCCGAGGATGTTCAGAGCGCATTCGAGACTGGGAGTATGTGAGCCGGCGTCGACAAGCATGAAAAAAATGTACTGGGAAGTGAAAACGCCAGGATTGATGCCAGCGTACACTATATACCAAGGGTCGCCGGGATTGTGGAGGCCCAGCACGGATTCGTGTGCGTCAGGGCGATTGGGCGGCAATGGGGTTATAGGCAGGGGTGCATCGCAGCTTGCCAGGAGGACTACAGATGAATGCTGGGAGGGCCTGGTCCACCCACGGGAAAGAGCACATTGATACGCTGCTTCCCCTCGCTCGCGAGTGGGGTACCCTTGGTGAAGCGTGAAGCGCACGCTGGAAGTCGAGGCAACAACCTCATCCCTGAGGAAAGGGACGATGAACCAAGGATAATTAATTGGGAGGGGTACATACCAAGACATCAGAACACCTGTGGTACGACCACGGAACACCGCATATGCGCCCTTCTTGGCACAAGGTTTCTTGGTTTTGTGGATGGTGCGTAATTCCGAATTTGGCATGCCCTGGGTGGCGTATGCAGCCTGGGACCTGTGGCCTGGGGGCCGCAGCAACTGCGCTGCATTGCAATTGGTGGGCACGGGAGAATCAGAGGGGCCGCGCACGCGGGGCGGCATCGAAGGGGGCGGAGTCGACGGGGGTGGCATCGACGGGGGCTCGGCTGATGGCTGGTCGAGCGAGAGACTTGCGAAGGAGGTACTTGGTCGAGATGAACGCAAAGTCGCCGATTTGCATCCGAGGGTCCGGAATGCGTTTTCGGTCAGCGGTCTCTTTGTAACGCTCCGAAGCATAAGTGATTTGCTCACAGAGATACTGATGGAGATCCTGAAGATTGACTGCGTAATCTTTGGCGTACATGTTCGCAACATCGCGCTCTGGGTGGACAGTGATGGCCAGATGGTAGTCTTTGTTTGTGAAGAACAGGGAAACTCCGGTTGATGCGTTCAGAGAGTTATTCAAGGCAAATTCGGTGAGAGGAAGGAGCGGATGCCAGTCGTCCTGCTGGTAGGCGCAATAGATCCAGATGTACTGTTCCACGGTCTGGTTCATGCGTTCCGTTTGTCCGTCGGCCTCCGGATGATAACCGGAGGTGAAATGAAGCTCCATATTGAGCAGTTGGCCCAACAATCGGAAGAAGGAGGAAACGAATTCGGAGCCCCAATTGCAAGTGACATGGAAGGAAACACCGTGTTTGGAAAAGACGTGAATAAGGAAAAGCCGAGCAAGTTCCGGAGAGTTGATGTGCTGATTGCAGGGTACAAGGATGACCTGCTTCGAAGACTGATCAACAATGACGAGAATGGCGTCATAAATGCCGGAAAGAAGAAGTTACTCAATGAAGTTGATGGAAATAGAATGCCAGGGCCAATCAGCCACTGGAAGGGGTTTCAGCAGTCCATAAGGTCGGTGCCGAGTTTTCTTGTTGCACTTGCAGAGGATACATGATCGACAGTAGTCTCGGACGAAAGTCCGAACCTCCGGCCAAGTGTACTCGCGGCGGACGATAGCGAGGGTCCGATTCTGTCCGAAATGGCCAGAGAGAATGTGATCATGTTTATGCTGCAGAACACGTACTCGGAGCTCGGTCAGAGTTGGACCGGAGGTGAGTGGGACATAAATTCGCTCGTCAAGTCGGAGTAGACCGGTGTGATCGACGGTCCAGCGCAGAGAAGTGCCGGAGGTCGCGGCGGTGAGACCGGAGACTGCAGCAGGATTGTCGTTGAGGTAAGACCGGATGTTGGAGTGAAGCTTCTCAACGTCCATAACAACGGATGCTCGGAGGACAATTTCCTCGAGAAGTGTTGCCCGGAGTGATGCGGTGAGCTGTTCTTGGGTGAAAATGGGGCGAAAATCATGAGGATTGACGTGACCGTAAGTCTTATCCCCCTCTTTTGGGTAGACGTCTGGAAGTCTGCTCACCAGACTACCAGAGAAGAGGCTTGGAAAGACGAGAAAGGAATCACACAGAGAGATTTTAGACCCTTTACAGGGAGTCGGCGTTATAGATCGTAGCTAGCGTACAAGTCGTGGTAGAAGAAGAGAGAGAGTAACTAGTGTGTCCGTGTTTGTATCTATGTTAGTAAGCAGCATGATTACACCCCTCCCCTCGCTAAAGAATCGAGCGTACCGTAGGAAGCGACGAGGGAGAAGGGGGGGGGGAGTAAGTGAATGAGTAGTTTCATGAATCGGTGGTGTCGATTTCGGCGAGCCACCTGGCGAGCGCAGCGCAATTTGCAAGTTCGTGACCGGGGAGCCAGCGCAAATCTTCTTCACCATGTCCGGCCCAACGTACCAAGTACTGGCGGCCACAGCCGCGCTTGCGCTCATCAATTATTTCATCGATAACCCACTCCTCCTCGCCATGTTCAGTCACAATTGGACCGAGACGAGCAAGTTCGCGATCAGGGAAGAGAGTCGGGTCGTTCTCGATGTACGGCTCAATCTCCGAGGTGTGGAAAACCGGGAAGATGCCGGGTTGTGAGCTCATGTCGACCGTGACTGTCGAGCACTCTTTGTGAATTGCCGTTATGGTGTAAGGCCCGTCATATCTAGGCATAAATTTGGCGCATCGGCCCTCTTTTGAACGAAGGTAAAGGGTCCGGCGGTGCTCTGTCGTAAGTTTAACCCGCTGTCCAATTGAGAAGATCGAATCGGCTTTGCGGTCTTTATTCGCGTTGGCAGCCTGGGTAAATTTGGCAGCCAAGAGGGTGTCTTGCGCGTCGAGAACATCATGTTGAATACGCAAAATGATGTCTGCAGCGGCCACGTCCTCGGCTTCAACACCAGTGTCAGGGGTGATCAGAGGTGGAATAATGCGCGGTGAGTGGCCGGTCTTTAGTTGGAAAGGTGAGTAGCCGGTGGACTTGTTTATCGTGTTCATGATGTGGAATCTTACGCGAGGCAGGGCACGGACCCAGCCCCGTTGGTTTCGTGCAATGTGGAAACGGAGGCATTGGTTCAAGGTCTTGTTTCTGCGTTCACTCGTACCGTCGGTTTCAGGGTGGAAGGCGGTCAATAACTTTAGTTTAATGCCAGTAAGTTTGTGTAAGGCTTTCCAGAATTTGGAGACAAAAAGTTTGTCGCGATCAGATATAATATCAAGAGGTAAGCCGTTTTCGCAGTACCACTTGTCGAAAAAGAGTACAGCGAAGGCTTCTGCGGTGATGTTGGTTCGTGTCGGAACCAGTTGAACGTCCGCGCCAAGGCGGTCGGTGAATGTAGCAATGCAGTTGAAACCTTCCTCCTCCGGAAGAGGTCCGACGAAGTCAATCGCGACCGAATCCAGTCGCGTGTCTGGTACTGGTAGAGGGTGTAGAGGGCCCGAAGGTTTGCTTGTAGTAGATTTGTTCCGTTGGCACTCAGGGCAGGAAGAAATGTAGGCGGTTTCTAGGTCTCGGTGCATGTTGGGCCAATAGAAGGTGTTGCGTAGAGAGCCATAAGAGTTCTCAAAGCCAAAATGACCCAGAGAGTTGTGAGCAAGTCGATAGAGGAGTTCGCGTACATGCCCGACTCGTGGAATCAGGAGGCGTTCAGCAAGGTACCAGAGATTGTTCTTCTGGGAAAGGCCAGGGATACTCTCAGTTACGGAGCTGAATTTTGAGCACAATGGGTCGCTCTTGTAGCCTTCGCGGATGGACTTAATAAGTTCATCGTCGACAGCGACAGACATGATGGTGCAGAGTGGGTCAGGTGAGTCACGAATTCGGGTAGCAGCAAGGCAGTGAGCCGCCATTAAGGGCGAGTCGTTGACGCAGCACAAGAGGGAGGCGACAGTGTCACAATCATCGTCGCATGGTGGGGCGGCATGGAGGTCAGCTTCGGTGCTGTCCCCAAATCAGTTCTTGATAGGGCATCAGCGACCGTGTTGTCTTCGCCCTTTACATAGATAATTTTGGCGTCAAATTGCGACATGAATTCCATCCAACGTGCCTGTCTGCGCGACAGGTCATGTTGGGAGAGGAAGTTCTCCAGTGTCCTGTGGTCTGTGTAGATATAAATCTCGCTCCCAATGAGGTCGGCGCGCCATAGGCGAAGGGCACGTATGATAGCGAGAAGTTCTTTTTCATGTATAGGGTAGTTCAGTTCCGCGCCCTTGAAGGACTTGGAGTCGAATGCGACCGGGCGGGCAGTTTCCCATGTTTTGCCAAAGGATAGAACAGCGCCAGGGCGTGTATCACAAGCGTCGGCGGTCACGAATATCTTATTCATTCCCATGTTCTCGTGGTCAATAGTCGTCAGGCAGTCGGCGCCGACAACAATTGTCTTAATTTGCTCAAAGGCGAACTGGTGTTCAGCGTTCCAGTCCGGAAATTTCTTGTCGCACGCCTTAGTCATCAGGCGGTGTAAGACTTTGATGTGAGCAGCGAGGTGCGGGAGGAAACGAGCGACATAGCGAACAATGCCAAGGAAGGCTCGCACATTTGTTGAGGATTTCGGCGTAGGCCAGTTCACAATTCGTTCAATTTTGCTCTTATCAGGTCCAATGCCCCGTTCGGAGATGTGGTGACCCAAGAAATTAATCTCATGACAGAAGAGTTTGGTTTTCTTTTCGTTGCAGTAGAGGGAATGTTTCTTGAGCGCGTCAAAAATCGTCCGGACGTGACGGATGTGCTCCTCGACAGTCTGGGACCAGATAGCAATGTCATTTAGGTACACATGGCAGATTTTGCCGATGTGTTCACGTAGTGCTGCGGTGACACGCCGTTGTTGGATTGCAGGCGCGTTTCGTAGGCCTTGAGGCATGACGGTCCATTCGTAGAGGCCCAGTGGGGTGCTCACAGCTGTGTAAGGAATCGAGTCTGGGTGAAGGCGTGTCTGGAAGAAACTGTCTGTGAAATCTATGGTAGACCAAATTTTTCCTTTGGCGCAATCGGCGAGAATGTCGTCGACACGAGGAAGTGGGAATACGTCGTGCACCGTGTTCGAGTTGATTATCCGGAAATTGTTAACCCATCGGGGCAGAACAAACTTGTCTGCTTTGGGAATTAGGAAGGCCGCGGAGGCGAAAGATGAGTTGGACAGGCAAATGCGACCCGCGTCAAGGTGTTTTTGTATTACAGTTTGCCATGCGTCCTTGTATTTTCGAGGACTCTGGTAACTTCGCTTCGACAGCGTTTTATAAGCGTCCTTGATTTTTATTTCGCAAAGAACGTCCGTAGGTAGATCGTCGACGTGAGGAATAGGCTCGAAAATAGGCCGGAATTCAGTCTTAAGATTGTTGCCAAGTTTTTGGCGGCGTTCAAGTTCGACAAGAACGTCGATGCATTTGCGCACGGCGGCAACAACGTCGACCAGGCGCACAGCTTCGAAAAGGTTGGCGTCCGTGAGTTTCTGGAGACGTTCGGCGCACACAGTGCGTAGCTCCTCGGCGAGCAGCTTGTGGTCCGCCTTAGTTTTGTTCAAATGTTCCCGAAGTTTGGGACGGGGCGGCGGAGGTGGGGACGCGATAAAGGGGTCAAGAAGATTGTAGTTGTAACTCTTATCTATTACAGTTCGCTCGGCGTGGTCAACAACAATCGTATTGTGCGTAAGAAAGGGTAAGCCCAAGATAACATCGGCACAGAGGTGCGGGGCAACGATGGCGCGTACGGACTTAGTCTCATAAGAAAGATCTTTAGAAAGGCCGCGGAAATTTACGTAGTCGCGCAAGGTAACAGAAGATTTAGAATCGGGGGACGTTTCAAGAGCGAGTTCAATGTCGAGAGGTTTGTGTAGGCGGCGACGGCGGAGTTCCAGGCGATCGGCAACATCTTCATTAATTAAGACTAGGCCTGACCCGTTATCGATCAGTCCGCAGACGTCGATAGGGAGGTTTGACATGGGGCCTTCCATACGGAATTCCCATATCAAGTGGGAGGTACTCACAGTACAGTTCGTAAAGTCAACACTGTCGTCGGCATCCTCGACTTCGGCGAAACTGACGGCGGCGACGGCAGCAGCGGCGGGTTTGGTCTTGACGCCGTACTTGGCGCGGAGCTCGGGGGTGAGAGCGGCGGCGGCGGTGTCGACGGTGGCCTGCGTGACCGGCTTGTAGTTGGCGGGCGGGGGCCAGGCACATGTCTTGTCCTGGACGTCGCCGTGGCTGACAAATGGGAGGCGACAGCGCGTGCAGCCATGGTTGGCGTTGAGGAGCTCGCGCTCTTCCTCCGTCATCTTCGGGCAGCGCTTGCCGCCGGCGACGTTGGAGTTGGAGGACGAGGAGGTAGCGGCACCTGACGTGGGCGTGGTGGAGTTGTCCTTGGGGCGCTTAGCGGCGCGCGGATCGGAGGTGTTGGTAGCGGTGCGCTCGCGCTTCGCACGCTCGTCCGCAATGTTGTTCAGCCGGTTGAGGATGTGAAGGCAGGTGTTGTCCTTGCGCTTCACAATCTCCACCCACTTCTTGTAGGTGTCTTCGGCGGCGGCCTTGCCGTCATCGTTGAGGTCCTCGCTCAAGTCCCGGTGCATGTTGGACTCGAGGAGCGAACGGACGTGGGCGACGTCGAGATGGGAGGAGATGTTTATGAGGAGGGAATTGGAGTGTTCGACGACGGTCATGAAAGACAGGAAAGTCTCCATCTTTGCCTGGCGCCGGTTCTGCATCTCGTGCTTGATATCACGCTCCCAGTCGGTGGGGAGCAAGCGCTCGCGCACTTGGATCATGAAGTCCTTGAATGTAAGAAGGACGGCGGCGGCGCGCTCCTCCTCGTTGTCAAGCCAGGTAGTGATGCGATAGTTCTGGAAGCATCCAGTGATGTTGGCGACCTGCTTGTTGGGGGCGACGTCCTTCAGGGAGAAGTAGTTGGTGCAGTGCACCTCAAGTTGGCGTAGGTGGCTTTGCGTCGTCTCGCCCTCGTGAAGGAGGGGCAGTTTGGTGGGAGGCAGGTCGAGCTGGGCAATGGGGAGCCGGTAGCAGGCATAGCAGCGTAGGTGCGTGAGGGGAGTTCAGGGGAAGAGTCCGAGTCATATGCGGGCACGGTTGCGCGAAGTGGCGTCTGTGGTCGAGACGTGGTGGTGGGGGTCGGGGTAAGCTCTGTGAGAGCTGATGGCGGCGACGAAGAGCGAGAAGGCGAGCTGGGAGCGTCGGCGGCCGCCTTGGACTGCCCGCGGGTAACGAGCGAGTGGGGAACAGAGGGTTGACGGTCCGCCAGGATGGTGACATGGCACAGTGACGTAGCGCGTTTCCGGCGAGACGCTGAGGTGTGGAGGGTCAGAATCGGCCTTCCAAAGGTTTGGAGGGGATGTGGGGAGAGGTGGGGTGGTTTCGAGAAGGATCCTAGGAGGGCAGCGTAGGTACGCACGTACTCCAACGGATGTGGGTGTGTGTGGGTGGGTGGCACGCGGGGCTGGTAGCTCTGAGCAAGCTCAGGCCGCCTCGGCGAGATGTGGGGTGGTGTGGGGGTGTAGCGAGCGTTCAGCGCTGAGCGGGTGCTCGGCTGTCGCAGGCGAAGTGGGGTGGAGGGGGAAAAAGGGCGGAAAAATCAAAAAAAAATGGAAGTCTGCTCACCAGACTACCAGAGAAGAGGCTTGGAAAGACGAGAAAGGAATCACACAGAGAGATTTTAGACCCTTTACAGGGAGTCGGCGTTATAGATCGTAGCTAGCGTACAAGTCGTGGTAGAAGAAGAGAGAGAGTAACTAGTGTGTCCGTGTTTATATCTATGTTAGTAAGCAGCATGATTACAACGTCCCATCGTCTAGTTAACGTGTCGGGCTTGCCTCTGAGTTTACCCAGACAGAACCGGATTACCATATTAAAATGGCAGAGGTATTCGGACCATCGGACTTAGCGACGAGTGAGGATCTTCGAAGTCGCAAAGTATTCGAGATTCTTGTGGTTCGTTACAACGTCAACCGGAGTGCCGGAACCTTCGAGATAATGACGCCAGGTGGTGAAGGCATCAAAAATCGCGAGTAACTCCTTGTTGTGGGTGTCGTAGTTGAGCCCCAGTGAAAAATGTGTGTTGGGAGATCTATGCAAAGATAGAAAAATCCATTGTACACATTTGTATAGATCCCCTGCCAAAAAACTTAGCGTGGACAGATTTTTTGCAATTCAAATCTATCAACATGAAAGGAGATGTGATTTAAGAGAAACAATTCATTTCGATCGATCCAGATCTATTGACTACCGTTCTGATTTGTGCAGCCAGATCTGTTCATTCACATACATATATTTACGGTTCTGAAACTATTCATGCGGGCAGAAGTAGGGAGATCCATTTATATATATAGAATATTTATACATCTACTGGTGCTTGCCATCCCGCCATCCCAACCCCGCCCGCTCTTGCCCTTCGTATCTAGCTACACAGACCTAGCTTGCAGCCTATGAGTGGAGGGAGCAGTCAGTAACGATAAAACAAGTAGATCAAGATGATTACCTTAGTCTTCGCAGCCGCCGCATTTGCGGATGCTTGTTTCCATTCCTATGAATTTTTAGTGACTGCAGACAGACGGGTATACTGAATAACAAACCTGTACTCTGTCTGCGTTCTTCTCGATGGCGGCCCAGTGCAACTTGAACTGAGAAGCGGACCCGCCCAAGTGTGTTTTGCACCATGAGATCATACAGAGGTTTCTAGGGGGCATAAATGAGAGTACGGCTCAGGAACAAAAAATGGATAGACGGACCGCGCTGTCGTTGTCGTCCCGGGTACTGCCTTCTTCTCTTTTGACCCCTTGCGAGGCAAAGAAGGCGGAGCGGTGGCAGCCACCACAATCGGTGTTTCAGTTGCCGTGGGGGCTGCCGGCGCGATTAACACCGCAACTGGATCCGCCGGCCTAGACGGCTCCGCCCCAGCCAGATCCGAAGGTGTGGTCGACGTCTTCTCCGCAGGCTCTGGGGCGGAAAGCAGAGGATTCACAATCTGTAGAGTATCATAAGTGTGTTGTCGACCATGGGACCGTACATACCTTAAAGGGTGCTGGGGCCGGTGCCACCGGTATCTCTTCAGTGGGTGGCATGATCACGACAGCATGCTACAAAAATAAGTATCGGTATCAGTCTCGGGGTCGCGATCATGGGAAAGAGATCTTACAGTCGCAGTAATGAGAACCGAAGCATTGTCGGCAGAATCCCCCAAAGATTCCGGAGGCGGGACGACGGGGAGGACAGCAAAAAATCCAGCATCATGATTGTTATGTTCGTTGTGCTCCGCAGGCGGCTACCAAAAATCAGAAAGGACACGAAGGACGATGGCAAATATCGGGAGATACGTACGGGCGTGCTGCTCAACCTTGTTCGCTTGTTGTTAGCATTTTCACAGTCGTTGTGGCTTCGCTTGGTGTTGGGGTTGAACTGGGTGATGCCGTCGCTGGTGTCATCCTCCAGTTCTATTTTGATACCGTGTGGAGCGTTATGAGCTTTGTACCAACCGGGGTACATCTTCTTCGCCAGGTACTGTACCTGGAAATAGGAACCATTAACATAGAACAAAGCGTCGAAAAAGACTACAGCACCTTCCAATCGTGCGCACATAATCCCATCTCCGGGAAATGGGTGCACATTTCTGCACTGAAATTGCGATGTAAATCAATACTCCCCTTCATCCAGGTAGTTGGCGCGACACCGTTCTCGGCCAGTCGAAGAAACAGCTTAGAAGCCAAGCCACGGATTGCCGTGCCTCGAAACCCGTCAATCACAGTGCCGTTAGCATCCGTCACATACTGCATCGCGACATTGATTCCTTGGGCTGCACGACTCGCACCCCGCGGCTTGGGGTCATCAGTAGTGGATTCCCCCTTGGCCGGGTCGACGCGCTTGGTGAAATCATGCTCGTTCCAGTAGGGCACTGACATGTAGTCGGACTGCTCAGGGGGCGGCTTCGAGAGTGCGGAGACGATTGTCGGTGGGACGGTACCGCCGCTGGTAGAGGGACCAGCGGCGTGAGCAAGAAACATTGCTGGCCCGACCACCTTCAGCAAGGCTTCGTACGCTTTTCTGGCCATCATAGCTTCAGTGAGATACTGGACGGCACACGAGGATAAAAACATACTTGAGGGTACTGTTTTCCGTGTCCAGAATCAAGTTAGCGCGTTTGAGGGCAATGCACTGGCGGCAGTCGGTCGGGTCCGAAAACTGCGGGCGTTGGACCGGAGGTGCCTTTTGGTTAAAGCGAAAAGGGTGTGGGGTGAAGGGCTCGCTCGGAGAACTCCACCCGTCTGAGGACTGCGAGGTTGATGTGCTGGACTGGGTCATGTAGAGAGACGGGGCGGAATGGTACAGATCCTGGCCCGGAGTCGAAGATCTGGTCGCGAAATCGGCCAACGAAGCATAGTTGTCCCCGGGTGGGTTGTTCTCCATGCCATAGTCCATATGCATGGTGGTGGTACGGATGAGAGTAGGGGCCGACGATACAGGATACAGGTAGTAGCCATGAAAAAACAAGAAAGATTGCATCACATGGATCCGCGCACCTCATCACAGGGATTTGCAGTCACATGGCAAACGTAACTCTTTCTATCGCACTGCGTCGATCTGCCTACATGGCCCATATTTCGGCTGACTGTATATCGTTCTGGCTATACCTACATATATCTCTACATATAATTCTTGTTTGAATTTGATCCATCCGACAGACGGTATCGTTCTGCCACGACCTCCCTGATTCTAACACCTTCAATGGAGCCTCTTACCCCCGCCATATCGTTGAATCCAGTCATCTGTGGTTGCCCAAACCCACCAGGCGATGAAGAAGAGGATTTCGTGCCAACCTCGCAGCCTTTGCAAGACGGCGAGGACCAAAAACCAAGCCGCACCACATGTGGGCTGTGCGGATGGAATGGAAACATACCTCCAGCTCTGCGTGTTGGACGTGCTCGCCTTGTTCGCCGTGTGGTAAGTTGTCTATAGCATATGTCCGACTGAATCTGACCCTCGCGGTAGAGATTTAATGCGTCATTGGCCAGCGTGAAGACCCCTGCGGCACGTATTCCCACCCTGAAGCTTGTGAGACGCGTCACAAGTACCGGACCAATCAAGCGATTCATCGCCGGCCGCGCTGCGTCGCACCTCCTGAAGGAAATTCTGGCAGTGGAGGCTGTAACCGCTCGGATGCGTTTCAAACACGCAAAGTTGGTGCGGAAGGCTAGTCAGGTTCGGAAGATTGATCGGGGCAAGGAGAACAAGTAGATATGCTCTGTATCTGCTTTTCAGGTGCCGGACAATCTCTATAAGTCACGCCAAAGTCGCACACAAACTTGACACGCGACGCGATCAGTCACCAGATCACTCTGTGACAGTTCGCGTTCTCGCTACATATTTGAACATTCAACAATATGGGTGAGAATGTTCATGGTATCAAGACCCAAATGCAAAACCATGGCTGAAAAATGAGATGTGATCTTTGCCATGCTGGGTGTTAGTATTGTTAATATTTGACATTGTGTTGCGTTTCCTGAAATCCACCAGGGGTGGATTTCTGACCCTTATGTAATGATCACATCATTATCTTATCTCAATCCACCGACAGATGGATTTTGGCATTATCATTGCACACTGAAACTCTAATACAATTCAAGTTATTCGGCAGGGATTACAGTCTCCAAAACACCCATCATCTCCATGAGCTTCAACCCCGGCTTTTCCATCAGATAAAACCGGTTAACCTCGGATCCATCCTTGTATAATTTCGCATACTGTTCGTCTGGTGCGAGCATTACCACCGATTGAATGGATTTGATATCAATCACTCGGATGTCGGAGTTTCCGAGGTGCTGCATCGTTACGTACGTCTTCGAGGAGTCTTGGTAGAGTTGCTGGTGGTGTTCGGCGAACATTGAAACCACGGCAAGGGGTTTACGAGCACCTCCAACCTTAAACATGAGGTAAAAATGCACCTCTGCGAATCGTGTTCTGCCCCCGCAGGAAATCTAAGTCCATATCAGTGCATGAACCAAAACGACCGTTGGAAAATACCTTGACACGGCGAGCACATCTTAGCTGGCCTATTGATTTTAGCTCCTCTTTCCAAGCTGACCGAGCTAATTGCCCATTAGGCAAGCGCACTCGAGACCACCTGGTTACTAGTGGAGTCCATGCATCCGGGGGTGGATCGCCAGCTGCCACCAAATACGACCGAATAGCTGTAGCCTCGAATGATCCACTTCTCTAGCCGCATTATCCATTGCTGTGAGAAGGACATAGCCGCTACCTAGATCTAGCGAACCCCGCGGAAGTGGATTCTCCGGGGGTTCCAGATCCGGGATCATCACCTTCAAAGTGTTGACTTGACAGCGTCGGAGTGCCCGCTGGGACAGATTTGCGAATGCATTCGAATGTTGCTTGATTTCTTCTCCCAGGTTTCCAATAGTTCGCTCAAGTGCCCACTGCGAATAAATAATCCCTGGCCCCACGCGAGCAGTCTCGAACGGCATGTGGGATGGAGTATGGATGCTCGGTCGTACGAAATGAAGGCGATCCGTACGACGTTGGCAATAGAGAGTCTCGAAAGCATCTGAAAACTCTGTGAGCTTTTGATTCGACTCTCGAAGCTCTGCCGGTGTAATTTCCTCCTGCATCAAAATGCGATTCCCCCGCACGCATTTGCAATAGTGCTTCCAGTATTTGTCTGGGAGAACACCATGAAGAAGAGCAGGGCCCAGGCCATAGAAGTACAGCAGGAATTCCCAGGCCTTGTAACCGCTGGAAATCTTTTCTGCTGGATTCCGAGGCGGACGGTCAAAGGACCCAGGGATATATGGTGTGGCGTTAGCCACCATTTTGCCGTGCTCCTTCCACACATCCCCTTTTAAAACAGCCCAGTCCCAGAGCGCTTTATTGTCGGTCTTGTCACATTCGAACAGCCCACGCCATAGAGGAATGAAGAGGTCGGGGAGATTCAAGGAAGGTAAATGCATGATGTCCAGTGCGAAGCAGCCAGGGACACCCAGGATATGTTTCTCTGGGAAGCCGCTGAAAAGTGTAGGCTTGGAAATGCCTGTTTCCAACCTGCGCTTCTCGTACTGCGTCTTTTTCGGAGAGTCGATGATAAATTGGAGATTCTTTTGGTAGCGCTGGGCGGCTTCTACGGAGGTAAATGTTCGTAACAGCTCGTCGAGACTGACATCTGGATGGCTGCATCCCTCCTGGCTATATCCATCGGGGATAAACCGAGCAGGGTAGTAGTGAGTTCCCCCAGGTTTCTGGCGCCCCTGCAATTTGCAGTATACTCGGCATGCGAGTTTGCCATGGTGCCCAACACAGCCATTGATGGAAGCCATTCCAGGGCTGTCGGCCGTCCCGAGCGCCACAAAGGGCCTCGAAGTAAAGATACGATCTAGGGAGGCATCCCACACATGTAGACCTTCTTTTTGGAGGGCAGCGACGTGGTGGAATCCGGGGAAAATGAAGCTGTCGGAATTCTTCGGCTTCCCCAGCCCACCAATTATCCCACCCGGAAGGACATACTTCTTTTTGTACCATACGCCCGGTGCGTGGTCTAGGACAATCCAAATATATATCCAACATTCGGAGACCTTGTTGCGATATAGCTGTGCACCATCGATTGAGAAAACCAGGACCATATCATCGGTTGATATGCGACCTTCTTGAACAGCAGTAAGATAATCACTGCCGTCGAAGAAATCGACATACGACGATGTTCGGATTCCATTGTTCTTCGCAAGCTCCTCCATGATTTTTGATGTGCAGCGCGTGCAATATTTCATGCTATTAGCCCCGTCAACCGTTCGCCATAAGGCTTGGAGCTGCGGAGCCAGCGGAAATGTGGAAAATCGTCTCCGAGGTATTTTGACCTCCGGAGCATGCCCTGGCTCGTAACGAGACTCGCCGCAATACGGACAATTTTCAAGCAACAAGAACGGGCCTGTGGGAGATAATCAGGATGAGAACGAGTAGTGCCCGGAAGCGTAGAACTAACCTGTGTACCCAATGCAGCTATTGATGCACATGTCTCGCTCAAGGGCGACAACACCGGTGAGGTCAGACACAAGACGCTTGACTTTGTAATAGGTCAGGACTTTGTACTCCGGGTTTCTTCGGAGGATTGCTGCGCGAACAGAAGTGTATGAAGCTTCTGACCCATTTCCGATGGCCAGGAAAATATCAATTGAAAGTTGATCGTCAGGATCTTCCACATTGAGGATTTTAGTTGCAGGGTTACGGATTTGATATAACAAGTCGGGATCCAGTGGTTCATCAGAGCTGTTCAAAGCCGCACTTTGCAAGGCTGCAATGAATTTGAGGGAAATATTAATGTCTGGGATCTGGGAGGTCCGTGTTTCGGAACCAGGGAGAGTTTGGGGGGCTATAGTTGCTCCCGTATGTGTAGGCTGTCGATCTGCCTGCTCCAGCTCGTCCAAACATCCTGGGTCTGCAGTCCCCTGAGTGGGCCGAACCACTGGCATTTCCTCTGTCCCGTCCAGCTCAGGGCCGTCCATATCCGGCGGCAAATAGAACGGCTCTATAGGAGGCTTAATAACGAGAATCAGCCCATAAGCTTCACAGCAAACATTCCGAACCCATCTTACCGCCAAATTTGCTCCTTCTAGGACGTTTTCAGAGTCAATTTGTCGCCTTCGAGTGGTGTGGCCAACATCAGGAACAATTCTGTGCTTCAGGCTATGTAATCCACTATTGCTGGACCCAGATTGAGGGGACTGTTGTGCAGCAGAAGCAGCAGAAGCGAGGAAGGTCGCAAAAGCAGAGCCGGTCGGAGTGATACTCTCTGCATCTACTCTTCGATGCAATGACCGTGTAGAGAATGCGACAAATTTGCCCTCCCCGTCTGGACCCCCACATTTGTGGTGGCACTTGCAGACAACTTTCCCATCATCCCGTTGGCTGGACATATTGGACGGGAGCGGGGGTAGTACCCTGATCACGTTGGCAAATGAAGTACAAAAGAATCCATTGATTTGAATAGATCATACTGGATATAGAGGGATAGAAAGAAGGCAGATCTCCGACATTGATCAAAAATGTTTACATTAGGATTTGCATCGATCTGTATTGATTGTTATTATCTACTCGGTTGTGAACAGATCCCCAAATACGGTTTTCTCACTGGGGTTGAGCTCCGAAGGTCCAAGAGTACGGGATCGGAACGCAACAGGGTGGATGTCGCCATCATCCCCGGTGATTGAGAGGATAGAGGCGATAGCGTAGTTGGAAGCGTCGGTCTCGACGGTGATCTGTCGGTCTGGTATCCAGTGTGATAGCACCGAAGCTTCTATAAAGGCTCGTTTAAGACTGTCAAAGGCGATCTGACAGTCTTCTGACCAATTCCATGCGATGTCCGCACGCGTCAACCGAGTAAGCGGGACGGTGATTGCCGAGTAAGCGAAGATGAACCCAGGTGGTGTGAATGTTTTGACAAACAATATAGATTTTATGCGAGTCTCTTAATTAACTGAAGGCTTTCATTAGCAAACAAGATTTCAGGGTATTGGGACACTAGGATGAAGAACCTATGTCAAATTCACAAGAGAGTGACACACTTTGCATGTTGGACCTGGAATTTGTTTCAGCAGAGAAGTTCTGGGTCATGGCACTTGAAGGATGAATTGCTGTATTGTTTCTTCCCCCTTCTTCTGTAAAGTGTAAATTTGACTGTAAATATCACATGACTTGCACCAATGGATTCCATCACACAGGGGGCAAAACCCCATGCAGTATGATTCATACTGCCAGGGATGCAGGTCAGCTGCAGTACACTATGCAGTATAAAATCATACCACCTCAAGGTGCCTCAGAACAGTAGTGGCAAGCCCGGTTCTAAATTTAAAATCTGCAGGCTTATATAATCCATCAAACACTAATTTGACGGCAAAATGTCTTGAGTCTAGGGTTGCACACCATCATCACCTTTGCAGGTGTGACAGGGCCTGTTTATGGGTCACTGTTATATCCTGTGCTGATGAAGGAGGCTATCATTGATGCTAGGGTTAGGTTTTCTTTATGGGGAAGTAGATAAGATAAGATATACCTTATAAGGAAACCCTAACTCTAACTTTGATTTTCCCAATTGCTCTTGGCTGAGCCTTCTCCTTACAAGGCAGGTCTTTATTTCCATTTTTGGACATTGTGTGTACATGTTGTGTTACAATATCCTGAGCATATCCCGAGTCCATATATGGTAGCCATCAGACCTTAGGATATTGTAAGGATATCCTCAGTATGTTTCAAATATCCTGAGCATATACGGCCTCCGTATTTTGCAGGTATATTCTGGGGATATTTGTTATATCCTGAGCATATCCTGAGCATATACAGGCCCTGTATATTTCTTATTGTCCCCAGTGTCACGTGCTGTTGACTTTGCCGCAGCAACGTGAATCAACAACTCTTGCTTCCGCTCTCCCACCTCCACCCTCCGTCCTCCGCACTCCGACTCCAAGATGGCACCCTTTGCCGGAGAATATCGCAAGGATGATGGCCACAGTGACAACGACAACAGGAACAAAGAGATGTCAGGGGGCAAAGGTGCGTCACAGTTTATTGGAGGTGAATTTTGCTAACCGGAGGTTTTCTAGCATGCGAGCGATGTGTGTTGCGGCACATTCCGTGCGTTGTCGAGCTGGGCCTCAATCACGCCTGCAACGGTTTTCGGAGCAGCCAACTCAAGTGCTCGTTGGTCAAGGTTGTGAATCCCTGACCCAACAAGCATTGTGCCGAGAAAGGTCGGACATCGGAGGCGACCGGAGTCGCAGGCCCAAGTCGGCTGAAGAAGAAACAGCACGTCCATTGCCGCCAAGCGCGATCCTACGTCGAGTCGGACGACTCGGACGTGGTGATCCTCCTGGATTCTGTTAGACGTCCGATGCGTACAATGTGCATTGATGACCTCCATGTATCTTTGTGGAGGATGGACCGTCAATTGGACGAGATTTGGAGGGACGCAGAGCAGAGTCGGAAGCGGCTTTATGCCATGCACTGGGCAGTGACAGGATTGTTCACCGGCGTGAGGGAGCAGTTCCCCTCGTGGGCCGAATGGCCCCAGTGGCTCTCCAAGGCCGAGCAGGCCTTGGAATTTGACTGAGAGTCCGCAGAGAAGGAGTTGAAGAGGAAGGTTCCAGTCCGCAGGGACTCCGAGAGTTCAGAGGAACCCAAACCAAAGAGGAAGAGGTTGGAGAAGAGGGAGAAGACGCCAGAGGAGTTCGGAGGAGGTCGGGTGAGGATAAGCTCGCAGAAGCTCGATGACGACACTTGGGGTCTGGGACCCGAGTTCCAGTTGAAGCTGAAGACACCGACAGCGCCAGAGGCCGTGGCGACCCCACCAGAGGCCTTGACGACCATGCTGGAGGCCTTGATTGGCTTTTTGTCGAGCTCCGAGGGCGAAGGAAGGAAATCGGAGGAACCAGAGGATGAAGGGAAATCAGAGTCGGAGGGAGGTGGGAAGACCCTGGAGGAGGAGGAGATGGATGCCGACCCCAACACAGACGGGGAGGCCAAGATGGATGTTGATTCTGACAAGGAATCAATTCCGCCAATCGTGAGGGTATAGGGGGTCGCATAGGTGAAAGAAATGAGTCATATATATATATAATTTCTTGAGACTCAATAAAATATTTTCTTGGATTTTTGTGTGAATTTAAGTTGAAATTTGGAGGAGCTTCAAAGGCGATCAGAGGATCGCAGAGTGAAAAGAGGACATTAAACGTCAGGTCTGGGTTTGTTGGAGAAGCGATGATGGAAATTGTTGATATGCTCCGGAGCATCGACATCATCCTTGCTAACCCAACTGAATTGTTCATCGGTGTTTTCATAGCCTTCCCACTCGACGAGGTATTGGAGGCGAGTCCAGAACCATCGGTCAATCTTCGAGTCAACAATTTGCTTGATCTCGAAGTGTTCCTCACCGTCAATGATTTCGACGGCTGCTGGAGGCGGTTCCTCACAACCAGGGAAGGGATTCGGGAAGTGAGGTTCGAATTGGGAAATGTGGAAGACCGGATGAACTTGTTAGAGAGATTTCGGAAGACAGATGGTGTAGGAAGCCGCAGAGGGCTTAGCAATGACTTTGTAAAGTCCGAGGTGAGTCTCCGAAAATTTCGGAGTCGGACGTTTCGTCCGGAGGTACTTGGTCGAGATGAACGCAAAGTCGCTGATTTGCATCCGAGGGTCCGGTATGCGTTTTCGGTCAGCAGTCTCTTTGTAGCGCTCCGAAGCATAAGTGATTTGCTCACGGAGATACTGATGGAGATCCTGAAGATTGACTGTGTGATCTTTGGCCTACATATTCGTGACATCACGCTTCAGGTGGACAGTGATGGCCAGATGGTAGCTTTTGTTTGCAAAGAACGGGAAAACTTCGGTCGATGCATTCAGAGAGTTGTTCAAGGCAAATTCGGCGAGACAAAAGAGCGGATGCCAGTCGTCCTGCTGGTAAGCACAATAGATCCGGATGTACTGTTCCACCGTCTGGTTCATGCGTTCTGTTTGTCCGTCGGCTTCCAGATGATAACTGGAGGTGAAATGAAGCTCCATATTGAGCAGTTGGCCCAACAATCAGAAGAAGGAGGAAACAAATTCGGAGCCCCAATCACAAGTGACATGGAAGGGGACACCGTGTTTGGAGAAGACGTGATCAAGGAAAAGTCAAGCAAGTTCTGGAGAGTTGATGTGTTGGTCGCAGGGTACGGGAATGACCTGCTTTGAAGACCGATCAACGATGATGAGAATGGCATCATAAATGTCGGAAAGAGGAAGTTACTCAATGAAGTTGATGGAAATAGAATGCCAGGGCCAATCGGCCACTGGAAGGGGTTTCAGCAGTCCGTAAGGTCGGTGCTGAGTTTTCTTGTTGCGCTTGCAGAGGATACATGATCAACAGTAGGCTCAAACAAAAGTCCGAACCTCTGGCCAAGTGTACTCACAGTGGACAATAGCGAGAGTTCGATTCTGTCTGAAATGGCCAGAGAGAATGTGATCATGCTTATGCTGCAGAACACGTACTCAGAGCTCGGTCAGAGTTGGACCGGAGGTGAGTGGGACGTAAATTCGCTCGTCAAGTCGGAGTAGGCCAGTGGGATCGATGGTCCAGCGTGGAGATGTGCTGGAGGTTGCAGCGGTGAGGCCAGAGACTGCGGCGGGATCATTGTTAAGGTGAGATCGGATGTTGGAGTGAAGCTTCTCAACGTCCATAAAAACGGTTGCTCGGAGGACAATTTCCTCGAGATAAGTTGCCCAGAGTGACGCGGTGAGCTGTTCTTGGGTGAAAATGGGACGAAAATTATGAGGATTGACGTGACCGTAAGTCTTATCCCCCTCTTTTGGGTAGACATCCCATCGTCTAGTTAACACGTCGGGCTTGCCTCCGAGTTTACCCGGTCGGAACCGGATTACCATATTAAAATGGCAGAGGTACTCGGACCATCGGACTTGGCCACAAGTGAGGATTTTCGAAGTCACGAAGTATTTGAGGTTCCTGTGGTCCGTTACGACATCGACCGGAGTGCTGGAACCTTCGAGATAATGACACCAAGTGGTGAAGGCATCGAAGATTGCAAGTAGCTCCTTGTTGTGAGTGTCGTAGTTGAGCTCCGAAGGTCAGAGAGTATGGGATCAGAACGCAACGGGGTGAATATCGCCGTCATCCCTGGTGATCGAGAGGATAGAGGTGATGGCGTAGTCGGAAGTGTCAGTCTTGACGGTGATCTGTCGGTCCGGTATCCAGTGTGATAGCACTGGAGCTTCTGTAAAGGCTCGTTTTAGACTGTCAAAGGCGAGCTGACAGTCTTCCGACCAATACAATGCAATGTTCGCACGCGTCAACCGAGTAAGCAGGATGGTGATCGCTGAGTAAGTGAAGATGAAATGTCGATAGAAGTTTGCGAAGCTGAGGAACAATTGAAGATCCTTGACCTTGCGAGGTGTCGGCCAGTCTGTGATAGCGGCAATCTTCTCCAGAGACATCCGGAAGCCCTCGGGGGACAAAATGTACCCAAGGTACTCGCAGGTGTCAACTCCGAATTCGCACTTTGGAAGTTTGCAATAGAGTCCAGCCTTTCGGAGGCACGCGAGCACCTCTTGGACATGCGCGGTATGGTTGGCGGGGTCGTCGGAGTAGACAAGAATGTCGTCCGAGTAGATGACCACGTATACATCGAGCAAGTCGGCGAAGATGGTGTTCAAGAATTGTTGGAAGGCCGCCGGAGCGTTGGTAAGGCCTTCTGGAACAACTCGGAATTGGTAGGACCCGTAGCGAGTGCAGAATGCTGTCTTGGGCTCGTTGCCCTTGGCAACTCAGAGGAGATGATAAGCATGCCGGAGATCAAGTTTAGTGTAAATGCGTGCCTTTCCAGGTGCATCGAGGAGGTCCGAGATCAACGGAAGAGGATAGCGATTCTTCTTCATTATCCGATTAAGTCCGCGGTAGTCCACACAAAGCCGAAGGGTATCGTCCTTCTTCTTTGCGAAGAGAATTGGAGCTCCATGACTCGACTGAGACAGGTAAATGAACCCCGACTTCAGATTCTTGTCGATGAACTCCCGCAGAGCAATCAGCTCGTTCTGGGAAAGGGAATAGACATGACCGATGGGTGGAACTTCGCCGTCTTTGGTCTCAATCCTGAGATCGAACTCTCGATGAGGTGGAAGCCTGTAGGCTTCTTCCTCGGAGAAGACGTCGGCGAAATCGTGCTACTCCGGAGGAAGTTCGGAGAGGTCCGGAGCTTCGGTGGTACCGGAGCGGCCATGAACGGTGACGGTTGATGTGGTGCGCAAGGTATATTGGATGTTGTCCTTGTCTCAAATGATGGAGGCATATGCCGCGGCAGATACGAGGGAAACAAGGGGAGGGGTAGAGAATGGACAAGGCTTGGAGGCCTCCGATGTGTTCGGTATAAGGGCCTCGGCCGGGGCTGCCAGAGCCGGAGGAACCTCGTCCATAATCGGAGCAACTGAAAGAGGATCAGGCGTAGAAGCCTGTTGTGTCGACACAGAAACTCCGGAAGTACCGGGCTGGAAGGAGATTGTGGCGTCGGACCAGTTAATCAACGGATTCATGCGGGTGAGCCAGCTGTATCCAAGCACTAGGTTGCAAGGAGAGTCAAGATGGGTGATGTAGAATTCCAAGGATTGGACATCGCCGGAGGGAAATCGGATGAGCAGTCGGAGCTGCCGATTAATGATGGATGAAGAGCCGTTGAGATACCGGAGGCGAACCGGAGGAACCGCATACGTGGTGAAACCGTTCAATTCGCAGATTTTCGTGGATATAAAACAATGCCAAGAACCGGAGTCGATGAGAGTGCGTAAGCGGGAGTTGAATCCCGAGGCAATTTGTTGTACAAGAGATTGGAGTATGGTTGAACATGACTCCGTAATAGTATGAATAAAGTCCGGCCGGAATGTAGATGCAAAACGTCAACGTAAAGAGCATTAAGGGAAAGAGCAGAAGCATTGAGACGGACCTCGGATAGCACCTCGGAGTCAACACAACTCGGACCAGGTGCTGAGGTATCCAAGCTGCTGTCTATTTTTTTGACTCGGAGGGGGTCTCGGCCGAAGCGGCCTTGCCCTGAGCATTTCCGGGGCGCTTCTAACAATCTTCGGCCTTGTGGCCGGAGCCTCTGCAGAACATGCAGAGGTTCAACCGAGTGCGCCGATCCCGCTCCTCCTGCTTGAGCTTGCCCGAGCTGTCGAGCTTGTCGGCGTAAGGCTTCGGAGTCGCCTTTGCTGAAGGAGAACCGGTGGCGGGTTTCGAGATGCCGGAGGGTTTGGCGTTGCCTGACGACTTCTGACTGGAAGTCGCTTAATTGGAGGGAGAGGAAGAGGAAGCCTTCGGAGGCCCCTTGTTCCCACCCTTCTGTCCACGAGAGGTGGCCCCGGAGGTACCGGTCTGAGCACCAGAACCGGAACCGGAGGCTTTCTCACGCTCATGTTCCCGCTGCTTCTCCGTCTCACGTTTCCAGTAGCAGGCATCAATCCGGCAAGAGACCATTTTGACGCCGAGCAAGGTGTTGGGATAGTTGTGATGAACCATGTCGTCCTTGATGCGCTGAGGGAGACCCTCATAAAACTGGTGCCGGAGTGCGTTGTCGCCCCACTGGGTGAGAACGCGAGTCGGTCGAATTCCACGATGTAGACGGCGAGACGGTCGGAATGTTTCATCCGGACCATCCGAATAAGGTCCTCCGCATCCCCGACGGGGTCATGCGGACCAAAGTTGTCCTGCAGCTCCTGAATGAAGTGAGCAAAATACTGTCCCAGGCCGGAAGAACTCCGGAGGTGTCGTAAAGGTTCGGTTCGAACCACTGCTGAGCGGTGCCTTGGAGGTACCACATCATGTAATAGATTTTGTCGTCATTGGTAGGAAAATCCTGCTGATGGTCCGCAAAATGCAAATAGCACTGGGTGAGGAAAGTCTGGAGTTTGGCGGTATCGGAGCCGTCGAAAAGATCGGGATTTCGGAGATTCGAGCGAGATGAGCGTGGTGGGCAGAGCCCTGAGTGATGTAATGCTGGGCGGCATCCCGAAAGAATCAGAACGTGCTCTCAGAAGTTGATCCTGCGTTTCGGGAGCAGGAGCAGCTGGGCCTTGGGGTCCAGGTCCCGGAGGACGCCCGGAGGCCGGAGGACCGCCGGGGGTCCACCACCCGGGGACCACCAGTGCCACCGCCTCCTCCACCACCATGTCCACCACCACCACCTCCACCACCTCCGGGGGCTCCACCAGGGGGGCCAGCATCAGAGGGTGTCGGAGGACCGTCAGGTTCACCAGGGGAACCAGGATCAGCGGAATGGTGCGAGAGATGCTCGTCACCTCCATCGCTGCCTTTATCCTCCGGACGTCCAACATCCGGAAAGTCCGGGATGGGAACACCTTCCCCGGTGCCTTCAGGAACTTCAACGATAGCAGGGTAAGGAATCGGAGAAGAAGACTCAATTATGGATGAGCGCAGGCATCCGGGATACGGAGAGACTGGGTAGACATTGGATTGTCCGGGGTCCGAGGGCTATAAAGTAGCCCCGGAGCGTTGACCGGAATGGTGAGCGGTGTGGAAGGGGCTGAACGCCGTCCCGAATGGAGAATGAGTAGGGGCAGGGTAAGGACCCTGAAACACGTCGGAATGTGGCCATCATGTGGGTCGGAGGAGTCAAAGGAACAATCTGAGAGAAGAGTCGAGCATCCCAACGGTCACGACCGGCGGGAGGAGTATTGGGGTTGGGAAAAGACATGATGAGCTAGCCAAAGGATAGGTGAGTTTGATTATACTGTTATATCCCGTGCCAATGAAGGGGACTATCGCCGAAGGTCTCCAGTTGGAAGATCGGAGGTCGGAGGTCGGAGGTCGGAGACCGGAGACCGGAGGTCGGAGATATCAGAGGTGAGCGCAAACACCACAGGAAGGTCAGGGTGTGCGTACTATCCTAGGCCGATGGATAATACGGAGGATGACGGAGTCCGAAGGGACACTGGAGGAAGACTCGGAAGCAAAGCAAGGAGCAAAGCAATGTTTATAATCAAACTGAAGTACATGAGGATATTAAAGTGTATTTATACTAAGTCTGTTATTGTTAACCCAAATATGGTAAATCAAAACATAACAATAAGCGAGAGTCCAAATTTGGGTGAAGAAGTATGCTGACTAAGCAAGACAATAAACGAGAAGTTAAGAAGGAACGGAAAAACGGATAAACGGGAAACGCTCAGTAAACCTTCATTGCGTAAAAACCCGATGATCTTCCGTCTCCGACCTCCGAACATTCGGAGGTCGGAGGTCGGAGGCCGGAAGTCGGAGACGGACCGAAGTCCATGTGCATGAATATAACACGAAGCCGGGGTACGGGTTGTCATATAGGGCTGGAGGGATATATAAGGGATGAGCGGGGATCACTAGCTATTATTTATAAATTGAATACCTTGAAGCTCAGCCGCCCAGAGCTCAGCGGCGGCTTGTCTTTCGGCTGCCGATGGACGATGAGTTATGATTGTTAATTGAAGGAAAGGACATACCAGCGCGACGACAGGCGATCCGGGCGGCGCGAGCGAGCACGTAACGAGAGGAGGTGGCTGCAGGGCACGGTAAGGGACAAAGTGACAAATAGGGGGGAGGGGATGCACATCTCGGACGCGACTGAGAGGCCATGGTAGAGGAATGGATTCGAGGTGGTTGATTGCCGAGGGATAAAAGTTGGTGCGGTTGCGGCGGGCCAGGCGAAACAGGTCGCGGTAGGTCGGATGTTGGCTGATTTGGAACGAAAAAATGATATTGTATAATTGCTCATATATGGTAGGGCTAACTAGGCAAGTGGGGATTTTTATGGAGGTGAAGGCGGTTAACCCAACTGGGTAGAAGAAGCGGGATGAGAGAAAGGGAGAACTTAAGAAGAGATTGCTCACCGTCTGACCAGCTCGTCCACGTAGGGAAAGTCAGTGGTGTCCATGTCGACAGTTGGGAGATCACGGTTGGACGCGTCGGGATTGGATTCGAGGAGACGGTGTTTGATAACGAGGAGGCTACCATGGCAGGTGCGATCCTGGTGGGTGGCAGGAAGAATCTGCGCGACAGACTGGTTCGGATGGCTGGAATAACTATCGGCATCGGGATCATTGTGGTGGTGAGAACACGAGATGAGCATTGTGAAGGAGGCACCAGGGAGGGCTGCGTGTTTGAAGTGGGGTTTGAGACAGCTGAGACAGTCGGCGGGGTTGGGCGTAAACCATGGGGAAAGTGGTGTGGTGTTGCTGAGGGTATCATCAGGATGGCGCATCAACATTGAGACGGGCAGGCGGCCACTGGGTCCCCATGGGTAAAGCAGGACCTGTCTGGGAACCAATCCATCCTGTATTCCAGTCAGTGAGCACAGAAATGCCGGCAGTGGACTGAGCGTACCAATACCATGGCGGGGGTGGATGAAATGTGTATGGGGGGGGGGGGGGGGGAGTTGGGAGCATGCGGTGGCTGATTGCCAATCGCAATCGCAATCACAGTACAAACTGAAATCAAATGCTAGAAGGGAAAATTGAGGGTGCCAATATTTAATACAGGGCGAGATACTTACAAAGGATAGGCTAGCGCGCTGCGCGCTGAACGAGTAGAGGGTGTGGGGCCGTGGAGGGCATGTAGGGCGAGCAGCAAGATCATAGCGGAGGGGGTATATGTTATCTGATAACTTTGATTGAGTCCATGCGATTTGTTTTTCCTTGACTGCAGCCACCACCCTCGCTACTACTTCCCAGACGCTAGCAGGTGTGTTTTTTTTTTTTTTTTCTTGCACCTGAGTCGAGAATAATCAAGGAGTGCAGTTATCACTGGGGACAATAAGCAATATACGGGGCCTGTATATCCTCAGTATATCCTCAGTATTTTACAAAAATCCCCAGAATATACCTCCAATATATGGGGTCTGTATATGCTCAGTATTTTTGAAACATACTGAGGATATCCTTACAATATCCTGAGGTCTGATGGCTACAATATATGGACTCGGGATATGCTCAGTATTTAGAAACACAACATGTACAAACAATGTCCAAAAATAGAAATAAAAGACCTTCCTTGTAAGGAGAAGGCTCAGCTGAGGTGAAATTGGGAACTTGATGCTAGGGTTAGGGTTTCCTTATAAGGTATATCTTATCTTATCTATTTCCTTATAAGGAAACCCTAATCCTAACTTTAATTTTCTTAATTGCCCTCAGCTGAGCCTCTCCTTACAAGGCAGGTCTTTTATTTCTATTTTGGACATTGTTTGTACATGTTGTGTTACAAAATACTGAGCATATCCTGAGTCCATATATGGTAGCCATCAGACCTCGGGATATTGTAAGGATATCTTTAGTATGTTTCAAAAATACTGAGCATATACAGACCCTGTATATTGGGGGTATATTCTGGGGATTTTTGTAAAATACTGAGGATATACAGGCTCCGTATATTGCTTATTGTCCCCAGTGTATGCCTAAGAAACGCACATGGAAGCGCAAATCAAAGCAGCTCCGGAAAAACAACAAGATGTGGGCGGAGGGGGGGCGTGAAGAGTTGATGCGCCCGCATATTGAGCCATACGCGGACGCGCTGGAGAGGGGCTGGCGATGGGAATGCAACTACCTCGACAAGGTCTGCAACCAGTACCACGCGCAGATCAGCTGGCGCCTGGAGGACCACGAGGAACCCGAGCTTCCTCTGCTGCCCTATGATCCCTTCGCGCCAATCGTCGCGGATGCGACAGAGGAAGAGCGCGGTGCGAGGGTCAAGAGGATTGACGAGCTCAACGTAGTAAGCGCTGTGTGACCATGTGACTCTACCTTGACTCATCAACAATGTAGCGCATACAACGATGGCTGAAGTACCGCGTCCGCTCCTTGCGGCGGGGACTGAGGTCGAAGAAGACTCTGCAGGACGACCCCTACGCTGTGCTTCTCGTGAAACTCTCTGGCCTGGTGATGCCGCCAAAAGCTCAGCAAGGTTACCAAAAATTCATGCACGAGTCGTACACGACGAAGATCGCCCCCGTCGTGGAAGAGCGCTGGGCTGAATCCGCCGTCAGCCAATCTGGTGAGGCCTATGGCAAGAAGATGGGCGCGCCTTTCCGTTCCCTGGTTGCCCGGGAGCTGTTCGCAGAGCTCCCGATGGAAGAACAGGATGAGATCTGTGGTCGCGCAACCGCGGAGGCGCGTGTCGCAAAGGCCGCCTACGAAAAGGCCCTCAAAGAGGGGCTGACAAAGACCCCCGAGGCTCGCCAAAAGTACGCACGTTATTATGTCTTTTTCGTGCTCGACGCATTCTGACGCTGAAACGTAGGTGCATCAATAGATTCAGCGGTTTTGTGGGGCCCATCATGAAGGGCCTGCAGGATTACACAGGGTTGCAGGGGTTCATTGTGTTGGGGGGCCCGATTTCCAAGTACAACAGAGAAATCGGCACGATGCAGTGCATATGATTTCATTTTGGAAAGGAGTGCAGCGGCAAACTACAACTCTGTACAGTCTGGCGGTGGGGACTAATCTAGCACCCGCACCTGTCCACTTCCCGGCAGGGAACAAGGAGTGCTTCTCAAACGACGTGTTAGGCTTCATGAAGTCGTATCTGCGGACCACATACAGTACATTTTCCAATGGACACAATCAATGGGAGATACTGACGAGGAAATTTAGCCCAGGAACAATGCGATGAGGCTGCCTTGCACGTCGCTTCTCTCACCGACGCACATTTCACGTTCGACGACGAAGAAAACAAGAACTCGTCTGACTCCGACGACTCCGACTCCGACAGCAGTTCAGGGTCAGACTCAGACTCGTCGTCAGCGTCGGATTCCGAGGACAGGAGCGGGGACGAGACAGACGGAGGGCAGGGCGAAGAAGGACGCGGCAAAAAAGGCGAAGGGGAAGAGGAAGGAGAAGGAGAGGGCGGGGGCTACGAAGAGAAAGCGAGGCGGCGCCAACGAAGGAGGGAGCGCACCAAAGAGGGTCAAGCAGGCCGTGCTGGTAGCAGCAACGGCGGCGGACTTGGTGGGGAAGCAGTACGAGATGGATCGGCAGGCGAACATTGCCAGGAACCGGCAGGTGCTGGAGGATATGGGCCTCAAGAGCGCTGCGATGACCCTGGGATTGACGAAGCCGAGGCCATTACCGTGGCCTAGGACGAAGAACAAGGACGCGGCGGCTGGGCCGGTCCGTCGGTCGCAGCGGGGAATGGGGGACTGTCAAGTACCGGGACAGACTCGGGAACCGATGGAGGTCCGAGATATCCGAGCGCGGGAATATGCAAGGACATCGGTGGTCCGCAGGAGGTCCGAAATCCTATCGCACAAAGTGTAATACGAATAGGGTGGAATAGGACTTTCACAAAGTAAAGCTTCATGAAATGTAGTCCCATCCAATCGGAGCTCCGGCTCGGTGCCCGAGGGGGGTCAGAGCGGGCTTGGCTTCAGCTCGTGCGCTGCGCCTTTCTCTACGCCCAAGGCCCGATTTCCGAGGAAGAAGACAGAGAGGTTAAGAACGAAGACTGAGTCACAATCCTAGTCAGGACCGGATGGTGCCGACGAGTCCTATTGGTAAGGACCGAGATTGAACTGTAAACCTGGTCGGGACCGATTGGTGCTGGTGCGTCCTGTCAGTAAGGACAAAGACAATCGCAATCCTGGTTGGGACCGAACGGTGCCGATGAGTGTTGTCGGTACACAGAAATGTGAGCGGATTGTGAATGCTACACAAAGTAGGGTTTTGCATGAACAATGCAAAGTCCTAAATGTGACCGAGGGGATCCGAGGAGCAGCCGGATCACCGTCGGGACCGATCGGAGTTGAGGAGTCCTGTCAAGGCAGGGGGAATGTAAGCGGCGAATGAACACTACACAAAATAGGACTTCGCGTGGATAATGCAAAGTCCTAAACGTGACTGTGCAGGTCCAAGAAAAAGCTGGATCGCCGTCGGGGCCGAACGGAGCCGATGGGATCTTCAACCCGTGTCCAAGTTCGGAAAAGGACGGAGACCGATGAAGGGAGAGTAATTGGAGAAAAGACGGAACTGAGGAAAGGACGATAGGAAGGAAGAAAGTCTTAGTCGATATTCAAACTGACTAGAACGAAGATACATGAAGCTATTTAAATTGTAGTGTAGTTTATTACGTAATGGTCGGAGCCCTCGGGGCTCCGTAAAGGAAACGAGTCAAAGCTGTACGAGTGCTGTATGATATGAGTCAAAGCTGTGGTGGAGATTCCGGAGGACCGAAGATTCCGAGGGGAGTGGAGTCATAACAAATCAGAGTAAATAATGATGGAGCCAGAAAAGTCATAGCAGTGTCGGAGAATTCGGAGGTCCGAGGCCCCCGTGATGGAATGAGTCAGGATAGGCATAACGGGGAATGAACATGGGGAAACAATAAGAGCCAACGAGATCACCATAGTCGGCAGGCTGAATTCCAACGGGGTCCGAGGGAGCCCGGGTATGCTCGGAGGCTGACAGAGCCCAGGTATTTCCGGAGCGCGAAGGAGCCCGAAGGATGGAATGCAGCGAGCAGGAGAACCGGATTGGATGAGGCGCCAGCAGATAAATGGGAAACGCTCAGTAGACCTTCATCGCGTAAAAACCCGTTGAACTCGAAAGAGTCCAGGACTAAAAGATTGCTGATGTTGAGCTCATCGGGGCTCTGATGAGGTCTGATGTCACGGTACGTGACAGGGACATGGAGATGCCAGATGCCGATGCCCCACCCATCGTCAACGGCACCGGCGACGCCCCGCCCATCATCAACGGCGCCAGCGGTACCGTGCCCATCACGCCTGTTGTCAACGATGACCCCGTGCCCAATGGCTCCGACCTCGCACCCATCATCAACAGCACCGGCAATGCCCCGCCCATCATCATCAACGGCGCCGGCGGTACCGCGCCATAACACTCGTTGTCAACGACGACCCCACGCCCATCGTCAATGGTGCGCCCATCACACCTGTCATGCCCATTGTCAACGGCGCCGACGGCACCCCTCACGACGCCCCTCACGACGCCTCGCCCATCGTAAACGGCCCTGTCGACAACGGTGGTGCCAAGGCCGCACCTAAGTGCCCTGCCGACGCGCCGATGTGGTTTAAGCACGGGTTCGGAGAGGTTTCGCAGGAGGAGCTAGGTGCAGAGTACGCGGAGGTTCTGTCGGCGTTCGTGGTGTTGGAAAAGAGTTACGGGTTTGCAAGTCCGGCGGGGAAAAAATTGGGGGGGCAAAGGGCGCCCGGAGCAAGTAACAAAGTGGATTGGGGATGGGAGGGGTCGGAGCGCTGCCGTACGTGAGATCCCCGACCTTTGTGCGTTCGAGAAGGGATGGTGGGCGTGGTGGGGATCGCTCCAACCGGGATGGCGACCACAAGGATCGAATGGGCGGGCTGAAAGGACAGCGGAGTATGGGGAAGACTGGCCGGGGCTGGTGGCGCCGGGAGTGAACGGGGTTTTGAGCTTGGTCGCCACATTGTACTGGTGGGGATACGCAGAAAAGGCGAAGGGGAAGGGCTTGACGGCAGGATGGAAAGAAGCCATGGGTGATGTGACTTGGGTTTTGCGTGGGCTGGCGGAGGCGGCGGGGGCGGCGGGGCACGACGGGTAGTGATTCTGGTCTTATAGTCTGACCAGAATCCCCCGCCCCATATAAATTATCATTTGGTGAGCGAAATTCCTACAAGTCCAAGCTGCACGTGACGAGCTGGACTTGAGCATCTTTGGTTTTGGGCTTCGTTATTCGCTCAAGAGCAAGCAAATCAGGAGAAAAGAGAGGGAGGTTGTCATTGAAGAGTGCATAGTGCATTTACGAAGACAAGCAGTGGATAGTACGAATACGATACATAATACAAGGAGTGAATAGCAAGCCGGTAGGCCACAGAGCAGCGGGGAGAACGTGGGGCGGGCGAGCGCGCCGCGGGAGGGTAGGGAACATGTGCGAATGAAGGCTAATATGCAGCTGCGTAGAAGCACTGGCGCAGGAGGGGCAGGCGGGGCGGGGCAGGGTGCGGGGCACACGTGGTGGGGCAGGCGTGGGGCGCGGGAAGGTGCGTGCATAATGAAGGCTACGCAACTGTGTAGAAGCACCGGCGCACAGGGGCGGGCGCGCAGGCAGGGCGCGGGGTGGGGTGGGGCAGGGTGGGGCGGGCGTGGGGCAGGCGCGGGGCGCAGGAAGGTGCATAATTGAAGGCTACACAACTGCGTAGAAGCGCCGGCGCAGGGGGCGGGCGCGGGGCGCGCGGGCAGGGCGCGGGGCGCGCGGGCAGGGCGCGGGGCGGGGCGGGGCGCGGGGCAGGCCAGGCACGGAGTGCGCGGGGCATGCAAACAGGGTGGGATACAATGGGTTATGTAGCGTGGAATAGCAGTGGCGCGGGGGGCGGGGGCCAGGGTGGGGTGGGCGGGGAGGGATCAGGAACAAGCAGGAGCAAGGGGAATAAACAAACCAAGCAGGGCCAGCACGAAATAAATTGACACTGGGGACAATAAGCAATATACAGACCCTGCATATCCTCAGTATATCCTCAGTATTTTACAAAAATCCCCAGAATATACCCCCAATATACAGGGTCTGTATATGCTCAGTATTTTGCATAAATCCCAAGTAAATACCCAGAATATCCTGGGTCCGGATATACTCAGTACATTAGCTAATATCCTGAGCATATCCTTACAAAATTCTGAGTCCATATATGGTAGCCATCAGACCTCAGTATTTTGCAAGTATATTGCCACCAAACAATCTAAAAAAAGATAGGAACAATTGCTTAACTGAGGAAAAATGGTTGTCACAATTACAGTTCCTATAAAAGGGTTCTGGTGTGTGGCTGTGTCATTGGAGGCTATAAAGTTGCTGTGCTGTATGATGTTTGTACCAACACCTCTTCTCTATATTCTGTCATGTTCTCCTTGATTTATTTTCCTTCTGATTATCTGCTTTGGCAGCAGAGACATTGGGGTAGCTGGCTTTGGCAGCAGGCTACTGTTTTTCTTATTCTCCTGGTTACCAGCTTTAGCAGCAGGTAATCAGGAGACAGCCTGATTTGGCAGCAGGCTGTGTTTTCTTCTCTTTCCATTCTTTGGCTTTGGCAGCAGGCCACAATCTGTTTCTTTTCTTTATCACTTCTAGCTACTAGATTCCCCTCCAGCACCATGTCTTTCCATAAACCTTATAAATGGCATCATTCATATTCTCTGAATTCAGAAGAGAGGTAGGCAGAAAGTGTCTAATAGAAAATGATCAAGAGGAGAGGGTGAAGTATAAATATGGGGGTAGTGTGGCACGGTGTTATGCATTGCCATAGTGTCACAGGTACAGGTGTAATGGGTATGGGTACAGTATGGTTCTCAGGGGAAACCTAAAATGCTGTACCCATGACCATAAAACTCGCGGTTATTTCAGATTAGGACAATTGACATAAATATCTCTGAAACAGCTATCCATGCGCATATGTGCCTCCCCCCATCTATTACAGGTGATACTAGTAGTTTTTAGCTTCAATTTTGACTCCATTTTCACACTCTCACACCAGTAAATGGTCACCAGGGTCATTAATAACAGTTTCATTGAATTGGTCCAGAACTGTGGTTAAATGGGGTGGAATGCAGTTTTATGACTGTATAAACATTGTAGTACTTACACTTCCACCATTATATGTACCAGGTCCCCGAAAGACACCCAGGGAAAGGGATTTGGCGAGAATTTCCTAATCTGGAACGAAGCATAGTACTATTTGTTGTAGCCTTGATGGGATTGATCTCACTCATTTTGACTCGTATTGGGGCCTCTGAAGGTTGCATAAATGCGGATGAATATAAGAAAAATAGCATATATACACCTGAACACATTAGGATGCATATAAAGATATTCAACAACCCCTGTAACATAATATTACAATATATATATAACCGTGGTTATTTACTGTACCTGCGGGTACAGGTGGATCACAGGTGCAGTGTCACAGGTAACAGGTATGATATGGACTATCAGGGTCCCGATATCCACCTGTGTTACACCCTATATTGGGGGATTTAGGGAAATCAAGATCCCGTGACCATAGAGCAAGCTCTATGGTCATATGATTTCTTACCAAATATAGAAATAAATCATGTGGGACCTCTACACTGCACAGCTGTATATGTACAAGGGAATGGTAGTTGAAACCAATGTTGTCTTCAATAATGAGGCCAACACTGTCTAAAAGTCAGAGAAGTAAGGATGTGCACCAAGACACCTCCTAATATTAACAGTGCTGTCCTGCTATGAGGTCAAATGACCTCGAAAGCCCTTTCGAGGTCATGTGATAGTTGGCTGTTTCAAGTGTGTGGACCAAGATGAGATAATCAGATATATTTTTGGTCTTAAATAATTATTTAGTACATACTGTACCTTCAAACTAATTCCAGCGCATAGACTAAGTATCACATGACCCGGAAAGCACTTTTGAGGTCATGTGACCTTATAGCATGACAGCACTGTTGATATTATAGCTCCTTATATAGATGTACTTGTGACAACCATTATTACCCAGTTAAGCAACTGTTCCTATCTTTTGTAGGTTGTTTGGTCGCAATATACTTGCAAAATACTGAGGTCTGATGGCTACCATATATGGACTCAGGATTTTGTAAGAATATGCTCAGGATATTAGCTAATATACTGAGAATATCCAGACCCAGGATATTCTGGATATTTCCTTGGGATTTATGTAAAATACTGAGCATATACAGACCCTGTATATTGGAGGTATATTCTGGGGATTTTTGTAAAATACTGAGGATATACTGAGGATATGCAGGGTCCGTATATTGCTTATTGTCCCAGTGTGATCCCGTAGGGCGTAAAAAAAAAAGGGACAAAAAGGCCCAACTGTATTTGGCCGGAACAAAAAAAGCTGCAAAATGTCCCAAAGGGGAGAGGCAAGGGCCCAGCCTGGGCCATTTATCAGCAGCCCAGCCCCCCAAGTGAGCCCTGCTTATGCAGTGGATGCAGCCAGGCACTGGCTACGTTCAGTCATAACATAAACCTATTGCCCTGGCTACGTCCACTGCTATTTGTCAATATAGTACAGCTATGGCTCGGCGATGAGGGCGAGTCAACTTCAACCCAGCAGGCTTCCTCCGACTGCGACGAGGGAACCTCCGAGTCTGACCAGGCCGATTCCGACAAAGAAAACAAAAGTATGTCTGAGGACGAGGTTAGTACCCCTGCCGTGCACACTCACTCCGTACTGATCATACCTACATGTTTCAGTGGGTCTTCTCCTCGTCCCAGGGCACGACCAAGTTGATTCCCTGCCATGGTCAAGCGGCCCGCGCTCCCTCCTGGAACATCGTCTTGATTTGCGAATTCAGCTCGTTCGACCTCCGACCCAGACACGTTGCTGTGGGCCGTACTCCTTTGAATGATATCACTCCACCTTGCTACTTGCTGTCGCACGTTCAAGTCCTCAGCACTGGTCTCAGATCCTTTGATTGTCGAGGGTGAGATGTTTCTGATGCATGCGATAGTGTAAAAACTCACGGTGCAATATAGTGTCCCCACTCCCCTTATTGACAACAAGGGACGCATTGTCGCCGTTATCGTCCCATCCCCCACCGATGCTATTGGATGGCAGAAGGGTATCGTCACTGCGACCCAGGTTTTCGACCATGCCGTGGGATATGCAGACTAGAGCGTTCTTCGGGAGGCGGTACTCAAGACCGATGTTGACTACGGCGGCCCAAGTGGAACGGTAGATCGTTTTGTTCGTGCGAGTAGTATTTGATGTTAACCTGGAAATCACAGAAACCCCAGAACATCAAACACGCACTCTCGAATGCAGTCGAGATTGCGCTTCTCAGGGCCTGCGAGGAGGTTCAAGACATCGCTGTCTTTCAAAACAGTAAGCGCCTTGACGCACCTTGCCCCTGTACCAGGCTAAAAGACATCTAGCGATATTCCAGTCGTTCGCCCCCAAGTTATACGTGTACACCGAAAACGCTATGGACCTGATCTTTAAGCACAACAACGAGTTGCACCGTGAATTCCCCGGAGCCTTTGCCAGTGCCGAGTACGACTTGGGCGACCTTGGTTCTGCTCTGCAGCTCCAGGACCGGGACCTCCTCCAGGGTTGGCGAGCGCTCACCGCGCTCGGCACATACGATTCTCGTTACGGAGGTGACCTGGTGTTGTGGGACGACGGCTTTGTTGTGCGCTTCCCCCCCGGTGCGATTGTCCTGTTCCCAGCGGCTCTAATGTGTTACTTGTTTGTCGGTGTGCGCCCCGGGGAAAAGCAGTATATGTTTTCACAGTCGTCCACCGCAGGATTGTACCAGTACATTGTTAATGGGTACATTAGTGACACCCGGATGGAGAACAGCTTACCAAAGTGGGAGGTGGAGGCCATGCATCGCGCTCGAGGGCGTCGCATGGGCGCCGCTCTGAAGATGTATAGCGGTCTAGGGGATTTTGTGAATACGTAGATGTAGATGACTGCATGTATTGATCCGGACCCAAAAGGGCAGTTTTCAGACATGGAAAAACAAAAGGTTCCCCTTTATAATCTATATATCTATCATATGGACGACCTTGCTTTCGCTCCTGTCGCCCAATGGACCCCGCTCACAGGCGGGACGGACCACCACCCATAGTTGGCCCGGGATCAAGCGCTGCTAATCCTTTGACTGATGAGCACATCCGTAGTCCGCCTCGCAGCAAGTATTCTACTCCGTTCACCGGCTCAGCGCTCAATTCCTTTTGATATTTAGCAGTATCAAACCGAAATTGTGGCATGAGTTGAGCGCAACCAGACGCCACCTCACGCGCAATTCATATGCCTGGGAGGAACATGTTGCGGCAGTGCTGGCCCGCTCACCTTCTGTGCCAAAGCTTCGATCCGGCATTTGTCCTCGTCCTTGCCGCCCCCTCTCTGAGGCCTCATCAGTGGCCGTCTCCGCTCCGGCAACAACTATCGCCGCTCACTCCAGTACTGGCTCCAGCATCAGCACAACTATCACCACTGTTGCCCCCCACTCCAACTCCAGCACACCTTGGATGCGTCCGGGTTGGCCTAACCCCCCGCTCCCCATTATTAGTGGGCCTAGCCCGCCAGTCTTGGCCCTCCCCGCCCCTCTTCCGCGGGGCCCGTTCACATCAGGGTCCCGCGTGCATCGTGAAACCCCCTTGAAGCCCGAAGATCTTTGGATTGGTGGTATCAAACCACCCGCTCGCACAACGGACAGATTCCATCAGCAGTGTGGTGTATGCAAGCAAGTCAAATCTCGCCCTGTAACGTAGGCTCCTCTTACTCCCACTTTGGACATCGCAGCTAACGAGATCGTACAGCAATACTTGCGGGCACAGTCATTGTTACCCGTGCATCCGCGTTTGGCTCGAAACGCACTGGAACTGCCCGTCTTGCTGCACCATAATGACTTCACCGCCCTTCCGCGACTACGACGAGGAGGCTGGGCTCGAGTACGACCACCCCGATTGGCAGAACAACTCCCGTGTTTCCTATAGTTGGGAGGGTTTGACTTTCCCGCAGGAATTGTAGTGAGCTTGTTATTTGGCGGTGCGACTAGTAAAGTACTTTAGAATACGTAGGTACTTTGAATTGCATGCCTGTTAACGATCTGGGCTGTGTGATGAATATTGAATTGACATGGTATATCTAATCCGAGTCGCTAGTCGGTATCTCGCTACTCCCGGGCAAATCACTGACATTTCCGGTCACTGCTTGCGCCGCCACCTGTTCCCGGGCCAGTTTCTTCTTCTTCCTAAGCGTGCGCAAGCTCGACTTTCGGATGTAATTGTCGTACCGAATGTGACCATGCAACTCGTGCATCTCAATATACTTCCTGTGCCAGATGATGAATGGATGTTAGGCTGTGATGCAGTTACTCACCTGTTTCGGTAATCCCAAGATGCAATTTGGAGGTACCGACGGTTCCTGTGATTCACATCAACCAGAGTACAAGGAGAAAAACGAAATTAACACACATTTCTCGATACTTGGCGCGTGACTCGTGTGCTCTGTTGTGATACTCCTCCTGTTCGTCGACGGGAAGTGCTTTGATTTTGGCACGTCGTCTGGAAATAGTATTGAAGTGAGAACGCATGGGTAATAAAACAACCAATACATTGCCATGCATTCACGCTGTCGCGCCAGGCGCCTGAGTTCAAGGTCGGCGATAAGGTGTGGCTGGAGGCCAAAGATATCACCACGGATCGCCCGACCAAGAAGCTCGACGATAGAAGGCTGGGGCCTTACGAGATTTTAGAGAAGGTCGGAGCTTCGGCATACAAGCTCAGGTTGCCTGAAACGGACAAGTCACATCCGGTTTTCAATGAGGCACTGCTGACCAAGTATGTTGAACCTCCGGCACATCGAAGAGCACCTGATAAGCCTTGGTAACCAAGCTAGTTAGCCCGGTCATCGCCGGCGACATGGCCGGGCTAATTAGCTGTCGATAAGATTGTGCAGGGCTATTCACAATAATCCTTCCAATATCTCCTGTATCTCCCACCGAAAATACTTTGAATACCTCCAATAGCGCAGGGCGGGGGACTTCGAGGTTTTCAAGGGTCTGCCGCTGTGCCGGCGGTGGGTTGATGGAGTGATGGAGTGATGGCGGTCGTGATCACTGTCCCGACGGGCGGCAGCCCCGTCGGTGGGAACAAGTGTGTGAAGAATTGTGATTAAATAGTCAATAAATGCAGAAAAAAAAGGTGATCTCGGAACATGCCGGGCGCCGGCGCACGCCCGCCGTGTGCGCCTGCTGTTTGCCGTCGTCCCGCCCCTCGGCGGGACCGCCGCCACAGGGTGTGTAAACTCTGGATAAAATATCCATTAAAAGGAGAGAAAAAAACTGATCCGGGCGCACCTGGCGTGCCAACGCGCGTCCTGATGCCCGCCAGGCACCGCCGTTTCGTCGGTCGCGTCCTCCCGCCATCACACGTGATCCAAAAATCTCGAGAAAATGACGATTAAAAAGAGAGAAAAAAACTGAGTTTGACACACCCAACGCATCCGACACGCCCGACGCGCCAACGCGCGCCCTGATGCCCGCCGGGCGTACCACCGTTTCGTCGGTTGCGCCCTCCCGCCATCACACGTGATCCAAAAATCTCGAGAAAATGACGATTAAAAAGAGAGAAAAAAACTGAGTTTGACACACCCGACACGCCCGACGCGCCAACACGCGCCCTGATGCCCGCCGGGCGCACCGCCGTTTCATCGGTTGCACCCTCCCGCCATCACACGTGATCCAAAAATCTCGAGAAAATGACGATTAAAAAGAGAGAAAAAAACTGAGTTTGACACACCCGACACGCCCGACGCGCCAACGCGCGCCCTGATGCCCGCCGGGCGCACCGCCGTTTCATCGGTTGCACCCTCCCGCCATCACACGTGATCCAAAAATCTCGAGAAAATGACAATTAAAAAGAGAGAAAAAAACTGAGTTTGACGCACCTGACGCGCCCGGACGGGCCTGACGCGTCAGGTGCACACCCCGCCGCCCAACTCACATGCTGGTCTTCTGTCAGCCACCCGCTCCCGCTGTCACACGTGATCATAAAATCTCGAAAAAATAACCAATAAATAGAGGGGGAAAAACTAAACTAGGCGGAGCCGAAGCGCCCGGCGCGCGCCGCCTGTGCACCCGGAAATCCCCTACTCTTCCTCTGCACCCCCACCTTGGCCCACATTCCGGTCCAGTGATAAGTTGGCTACCTGGTGAATGACCTCTGAGACCCACCTATCCTGTTCCTCCTCCCCCTCGTCATCTTCTTCATCATCCTTCTCGTCGTCCCCCTCCTTGAATACAGGGGGTGTCCACCCTGCGGCCATGTCTGCCGTCACTACCTCCTCGTCATCAACATCCATGGACCCTTCTCGCTCCTGCTCCTGCCTCTGTTCCGCCATCTCCTGCTGCTTCTTCGCCCTGCGTTCCTTCGAAACCCTGGGCAGGATGCACCCTGTAAAACCCTGTTTCTTTGCCAGCTTCCAGAATCTCTTCATGTGCCCCATATCGGCTCTCCCTCGCTGAACCCGGTACTGGCAGACAAGGACAGCTGAATCGTGGTCGCCCGCCTCCTCGAGCTCTGCCTCGCGCCGCCGAAGAAACTCATCTTCATCGCTGATCCAAGTGACAAGCCGGCAAATTTCGACATTCAGACGGATAATCTCCTCCTTCGCCCGAAGGAGCCTGAAGTATTTGTCCATTGCATGTCGGCAGGCTGGTCGTGTCCATGGCTTAGCCTCGAGCTCTGCGTCGGTAGCCCAAAGTAAGTCAAAATCCCCTAGGAAGGCGTACTCCACAACCTCATCCCAGCAGATTTGGGGGGCGGGGGGCTCAAGAGACAATGCCGCAAGGTTGTAGCGATGGATGGAGTTCTTCACTGCGGCTGATCGGCTCTGCAGGGCCTTGGCAATATGTTGGCGCATCTTGTACCCTGTCCAGTATATTCAGCAGTGAACCAAGGCCAAGTTGTGGAACGCACCTGTCTCCGACATGTTTACCTTCGTGAGCTCGAAAATTCGCTCAACTATTAGCAGTTCCAATTTGTTCACTGCATCTGTGAACCGCTTCTCCTTCACGGCTTTGACTGCCGACTGGTACTCTGCAGACTCCGTCGACCATCGCTCCTTCACGTCCAGCTTGTCCTCCAGCTCTTGGACTGCTTCCATATCGCGCTGGTAAACCTCCTCGGCATGGCGCTTGGAACGATTCGCAGCGCTGACCTGGGCAGGATCGTAGGCACTGTCCGCCGCTCTGGCAGCACGAACGATCTTGCGTACGGTAGCCAACTTGGCTCTGAGAGTGTGTCAGTAGGGTTTCAAACTTGGAGCTTCAGCGACGTACTTGCTGGTGTCCAGATTAACCAACTTCTGCACGTATTCCATCTCCAGTGTCACAATCGCCTCTGCTGTCGAGTTCTTCTTCATCAAAAGCCACGCCTTCTCCTCGGCAAGCCACTCGTGAAACTCATCTCCGGACAGGACCCCTTCTCGCTCCATCCAGCTCTCAATCGCCAGCTCCGTCTTCAGGATGGCGAGCGCTTGTTCGTAGTTATTGTACAGGAACTTGCCTAGTAAACACTCAATGAGCGGTCAATCCAATAGATCGTTCAGAAACATACTCAGATTCGCATAGGTCTCCATACTGTCGAAATGCTTGATGTAGGTGGTGATATCTTGTTGCCGATGAAAGCGACTTGCATATCGGACGGACTTGGCGAGACCGTTCGATTTCGAGAAGAACCGCTCACAGCCTTCAAGATCTTCTAGGCCGAGCCCGTGGATATAGTTCGCCAGGTATTGAAGCTGGCACAGCCGGTTGTGTGCATGGCCATGGAAGGCCCCCACCAGCATCTTGAGAAGTTGCTCCTTGGCCCGTGGCCCAAGGTCGCTGTTCCGTATTGTTGCTTCGAAGTGGCATCCAACATCATACCCGAGCCCAGCCTTCTTCGGAAAGCAATCCAAAAGCTCGTCCACGATCGCCAAAGGATACTTTGCCCTATGATATAATGAGAAATTTCTCAATTGACAGAGAGATAGAGGAAAAACGTACAACTTGCCACTCCGAATCATGTCGCATAACAGTGGAATCGTGCTCACCAAGGCGCGATACCAGAGAGGGAAGATAAAAAGAAAAGGGGAATCACTCCAGAAGAATTAAGACCCGTTTCCGGGAGTCGGCGTTGAGTATCTCTAGCTAGCAGTACAAGGAGAAGATTGTGGTACGAGAGGAAGAATATCTAAGTTGTCCGTGTTTGTATCTGAGTCCGTAAGCAGATAGCATAACAGTTGTAAGCAGCATGATTACAAACAGAAGGACAAAACCATGTCAACAAAGTGCTAGGAAAATGCCTGTCTCATCGAATATCCCCCACATCTTCGACGTAACGTCGTTGATCATGTTTTTCCATCGGTCGGAACAGGGGATTTCCTCGCCCTAAATTAATATCAGGAAACAGTTGAGCAACGGTTTTTGACACTTACTGGAATTTTGTCTGTGGGCAGCGCATTCGCTAGCCTCTTCTTCGCCCATTCATCTACTTTGTCTCGGTGGATGTAATAGCCATCGCCTGCGTCTCTGGTATCGGTTCTCTCCCTCGACTTTGGCGCTATTGGATCCCCAGTCTCCTCGTCCACCTCCCCGTCTCGATTCGCTTCCTTCCGCCAGACACGTCTCAAAGACTCGTTCCCGTCGATAGTCGCAAGAATGGAGAATACCATCTCGGGTTCTCCCTCTAATTCGTACATGCAAGCTGGACAGGCGTGTTTCAGCCGCCAGCTTTCGTCTCGCCCCAGAAGCGCCAAGACCTTGCGCTCCGTGTTCCGTTTAACGTCGAGATAGAGGTCATAGCAGATAGTGAACTGTTGGCAAAGGTAGTGCTTATATGGCTCCTGAATCAGTACTGCTGTTAGCCAATTTAATTCAGGGATGGTCCGATAAATCACTCACCCCATGTAGATCACATAAAGTCTTTACGAAAGCCTGGATTGCCAAATGAGGACATCGGATGTGCACAACTCGGAAGAATTCCAGGGTTCGGGTAGATATCACGACTGTAGGATCGAATGGAGCACAGGGGAATAGTCCCTGCTTTATCAACGCTGCAGCAACACCTCTACCGCCCGCATCCAAAAAGGTGTCCAAGGTATAGGTGTCTGATTCCAGATTCAGGTCAGTCTATCACAGAATCCAAAGCATCTAGCTCACCAAATAAGTCCACCACACGGATGGGGTATCCTCTCTCCTCCCCCGTCCCTTCTCCCACCGGCCGTCGAGGCGCAGGTGAACCGGCGCCCATCCAAACATATACATTGCGACCATGTCCTCCATCTGCCCAGCAAACGCGTTCGTCCGTTTCTGTACACGATCTCGGCGAGTTCTCCAGTCCGGGCGTTTGGGGCTACAGTGGTTCATCAGCTCAAAGCTGATGAAGATAACCAAACTCTAACATACCGTGCGTTCTGTCGTTCCGAGTCCATATCCTGCCAAATCGCTTCTTCAAACTCCCCACCTCCATGGCTAATATCACCCCTTGTGGTACCGTCCAGCACGTCGTTAAGATTTATGGTGTCGTCATCGTCTAGCATGCCACCGTAGTTTCCCTGAAAATCCTGGAGAGCATTGAGCACATCCATTTGCGCCGGCTCCAGGTCTACAAGTCATTGAATTCATGAGCACAACATCCAAAGAAACATAGGGAATAAAAACTCACTCTCCGTCCGGAACTGGTGGTCAGTGGCACGCATTGTTCGATATTGATCTTGAGCAGCTCGACTGCCCATCGTGAGCCGTCTAGTTCCCTTGGGCTTGGGATTCACTGTGCCGGGATATGGGAGCCAATGTGCCAAGTTTTTCTTGAGGAACCAGAGCCTCGGCGAATAGAGGAAGGCATGGTCGAAATCCGCAGAAGTCCGAGTGGTCACAAAATGTTACGCGACGCGCGCCATCACATCACGTGATCTTGCCACGAACTTTTTGGCCTGCTTCCTTCCACCATCTCCCTCGTGCAGTGCATCCCTCTCGTGGCTTTTGGCTCTGCCACCTCCCACCCTCCTGTCCCTCCTCTTCTAGCTCTCCAATAAGGGCTCAAATACCGACTCGTCCATCAACCTCCAAGTGTGTTGCCACTGTGCCACTCGACGCGTTGTGGCGTGTTTTTGGCTTGGAAATCTTCAATGGGTATGTCTTCACTCCAGACCTGTTTCTCCCCTTCTCTTCTCTTCTTTGGACTCTCAAAAGTCCCTCTGTAAACCGCCGGAGAGCTGAGAGCCGACCCTGGCACTGTGGCAGAATCCTCGTTTGAGCCCCCTTCTTGTTTTAGTCCCGTATTTTTCTATGAACTGCTGTAAACCGCCGGAGAGCTGAGAGCCGACCCTGGCACTGTGGCAGAATCCGCGTCTGCTTGATTATTTGTTTTATTCTCTTGATTATTTGTTTTTTCTCTTGATTATTTATTTTATTCTGTTGTACCCGAGCTAATGATAAACCCTAGCTCTCCCTCGACAAACAACTCGCTCGGGGAGGGAGTTCTCGGAATTCGACCTCGTCATAGCTGCTCCTGTGTCAACCCCGGAATATTTCGATGTCGGACAGCGCCTTGCCGATGCGATCGCGTATCAAGAGTCCACGGGGATTTTTGATGAGGTTGCCGCTCCACCATCCACTCTCCTCCCCATCTACATCAATCCCAGCCCTGCCGTATGCCCTCCATCTCCTCGCCCAGCCCCTTTCGCCCTCCACCCCGAGCCACCAACAGTTGTCAAAGACAAGAAGACCCTCGCCATGGAGGCGAAGAAGCGAGGCTCCAAAAATCGTCGAAATCGAGCCCGTGCTTCGGAGCAGATCAAGAACGACACCCCGGGAGTCAAGGGTATCCATCTCAAGCGGCAAGCAGAGGCTCTCGCCAGCTCCATCCAAGTCGATGTCGACGCCGCCAAGCTCGCGCACACCAAGCCCGCCTGGATCGGCAGCCGGCAGGCAGAGACAAACAGCAGGATGGCATGGGAGGCCGTATCTACACAGCGAGGAGATTCGGGAGTTGACCGGGGTAGATGGGATGCGCTACATTAACTGGCTTGGCTAGTGCGTAATCCTCTACTTATCTCTCCTGCAGAACGTTACTGACCTCGGTTTTGTGAAGTCTATCTATCCCCATCCTGGATTCGTACGCCGTATCATCGCTGTGCTCGGCGGCACCCCGCGCAACCGGCGCGCCTGGAAAATCATCACGGACGGCGCCGCGAACCTCATGCCGAGAAATCACACCGGCTCCGCTACGCCGTCGATGACCTCTATCATCGCCGGGCGCAAGAGCCTTATCCTTCTGTCTCCCGTGGCCTCTCGCATGGAGGGGGTCAAACGGTATGTACTCTACACTCCTCTGGTAACTCGCTGACGATCTCGTCTTCAGGAGCCTGGCGAGCTTCAAAACAATGCCGCTAATACACAGGTCACCGACGAGCTGCTGGCACACGAGTACTTCAAACGCCTTGCGGGCTTCGCCAACTGTAAGTGCCAATTATCCCTTGACGGAGTTCCCTGCTGACTTTGATTTTCGACAGAACTCTTCATGATCTTTGCACCGCTTCTGTTCGCCTTCTACCAGGCGCAGATGGGCATGCTCGCCGCCTCGAATCCCTCGCTCACCTGGAACTTCATCGGCAGTGTTTTTGCAGCCTGCACCTTCAATTTCGGCCCTCGCACGATTACCGTGCCGCACCTCGACTTCGGCAATCTTTCGTGGGGCTGGTGCGCCATCACCGCCTTGGGATTCTTCGACCCCGATCTCAGTGGCCACTTGATCTTATGGGATCTCAAGCTGGTCATATGATTTCCCCCCGGCTCCACCATCCACATCCCCTCCGCGATCGTCCGGCATTCCAATTCCCCCGTCGGGCCCACGGAGACGCGTTTTTCTTTCACCCAATACACCGCAGGAGGGCTCTTCCGATGGATTCGGAATGGATTTCAGACCGATAAGTCGTTTGAGCGATCGGCGATGGTGGGGGAGAAGGCGACTCGTGCTGAAGAGGCAACGACACGGTGGGAGACGGGTGTCGGCATGTATTCTACTGTACCTTTATAAATACAAATTCCTTTTTCGTTCATGCAAAGTCTTGTTTCCGACAAAAAAGTGCCCAAGTCCACCTCGGCCGAAGGGCCAAAGGCTGTCGGGCCGTAATTCCGAGGGGGTAGAAAACATTTCTCTTCAAGTGGGCGGGGTCTTGTTCCCTCCGGGAATTTTTCTGAGGGTTCCGGGAGGAGCTATCTGGAGTTACGGGGGAAAATCAGAAGCTGGGGACAAGGAAATAAAATGGAAAATTTGAATTACATCAAATTGTCGCGAACACGCTAAGTAAATCTGAGCTTGGCCATATTTACATGGCAAAGTGTGCGCATCTTTTGCTCTCGACTGTCATGTCGCCACCCAAGCTCAAACCAAAAAAATTCCCGGACAGCAGAAAGCCGCGCATAAGGCAATTGAATCGCCGCCAGACACTCCAGAAGTACAGCAAGGCGTAGGTGGACAGTCCTTTGCCCATTCTCACTCACTCGTGCACCTTAGAAATTTGGAAAGTTTGCGGGACAAAGCCCGACTGCGAATGCAAAAGTGGGTTCCTTCTGACATATTAAATTGTCCTGAAGCTAAAAACTGTACAGGAAGCGCGCAGAGAGGAAGAATTCGGAGGACCTGCTCAAGGCTTCCCAGGAGCAGCGCCGACAATGGGACACTGAGTACCATGAGCGGTACATTGTTTCCCTCCACTTCCATTCCCACTCCAGCTGAGCCCGCCCTCCTTCCTCAACCGGCAGCGTGCGCCGCCAGTAATAAGCTCTGCCACCTCCATAAAATTCTCGCTAATGCTGTCACAGACAATTCATCAAGAAACATGGGACGAAGAAATTCCAGGACCATTACGTTCCGCTCCTGAACGAGTTCAATAAATTCGATTTGACGGGGGTACGCATCCCGGGGCTTGCGGACAGTGAAGGGGAGGAGAGGCACAGCGAGAATACCGAGGACAAGTCCTGTTGCGACTCGGATGATGATTAAACCTATTCGAGGTTCTCAGTCCTGTGAGAAATCTATAATTGAAGCGCATTACTTTCCATTTGATGATTGAATGGGCTTGACGTTGGCTTGACAAGACAAGAATCTCTGCCGACACTCTATAATTGAAGTGCATTGCTTTCTTGATAATTGAATGGGCTTGACGTGAGATAAGACTCTCTGCCGGCACTCTGTAACCAACGTTCATTGCTTTCTCAATAATTTCATGGGCTTGACTCAGATGTGAGGCGAGAATGTCTGCCAAGACTCTGCATCAGTGATCAGATTATCTTATGCCATGTGATCAATAGGAACCTTTGCTTTGAGCCTCGCTCTCGATGTCCACTCGAAACTATACTCAGTACAATCCTCTGGTGGATCTCGCGCCTCCTCCTGCACACTACTTTCCTTGCACGCCTCCGGAGCATCTCGACCGCGCCAACTGGCACGATCACGACAGCTTTTCCAAGGATGGGCACAAATTTTACTGGCTGCTCTTCTTTGGCACGGGGGAGGGTCTTTACTCCTATAAGTGTGTCCTCTTCTTTCTCTCATCTCGAACGCCGACTGACTGTACTCCCAGGGGCCAAGCAGGAGGAAATCTCGGTCACCATCATGCAGAGGATGCCATGCAGCAATTTTCGAAGTACAAAGGAGACGATGGTGTGCTTCCTGTGTGGAAAAAACATTGTTTCCACCACCACCCCCACTGCAACGGCCATCCCGATGCCTGTGATCGCACCAGCTGCCACGACCACGAGGACTACGCCGTCGAGGACGTCGCTCAAGAGGCCGTCGACGCTGCTGTTACCGCTGTGGAGGCGGCTCGAGTGGCCTCTGTCCTGCGAAGAGGACTCTCCATGCTGCGACCGCTGCCGGACGTGCTGCTACCTCGGCATCAGCGTCGAGGGCTGCCACGTCACCCTACGCCTCACCGACTCCCTTTCCAGTCCCCGTTCCACATACTTCCGCTACCCGCCGCAAATTCCTACCCCCTGGCGCCTCCGCACACGTACGCATCAAGCGTGATGCCGCGCCGCCGACCGTCAAGCTCGAAGACTCCAGTGCGCCCGTGAAGCTCGAACGGAGGTCACGCTCCCGCTCTCGGAGCATGGGGTCACCGTCCCGCTGTACGCCTCCGACAGCGAGGAGGACGAAGCGCTGCAGCGCCGCGTACCTGTCCGCGCCGCCACCATCAATCGCCCTCCACCTCCGTCCCCGCCTCGTCGGAACGTTCGGGCGCGGAGCACACAGGAGCAGGGCAAAGATCGCACCGTGCCACTGTATGCGTCGGACGCCAGCAGCGGGAGTGAATGCGAGGGGGTCAGCTCCTCGCTGCTCTTGCCCCCGTACAGCCGCCTCAGCGGCTCTCTCAGCCCCCCACCCTCCTCCATCTCCACCACCACGAGCCTCGCAGGCAGCATTCCCTCCGTAGGCACCGCTGCCCGGTCTCCCTCGAACACCAGGGGTACGGCTGTCCGCACCCCTGCGCACATCGCCACTCCCCGCGGTCCCTCAAGCGCCGTGGGCACAGCGCTCCGCACCGTCGCGCACACTGCTGCTCTCTGCTGTCCGCCGAATGCCACGGGCACAACCCTCCTGCATACCCGTACGCCCACGCAGACCGCCGCTCCCCGCGCTCCCTTGAAAGCTGTGCGCATGGCTCCTCACACCCCCACGCACACCACCGCTCCCCGCAGTCCGCCAAACGCCGCAGGCGCCACCGCCCCTCGCACTCCCTCCGCTCCCCGCACTCCCTCGAACGCTGTGGGCACGGCTCCTTGCACCCCTGTGCACGCTGCTGCTGCTCCTCCGAGGCATCCACCATCGTCCCCCATGTACTATGTCAGTGCACGCGATGGCCTGCTGTTCGAGAAGGAGCAGGATGCGCACCTGGATGCAGGCGCATTGGGCGCTCGTATGTATGTGAACGTCCAGGCAGCGGCGGACTTTGCCGCTCAGCAATGCTGACCCACGGACGGGGAGGAGGTGGCCCGGCGTTTCATCAGCATGCAAAACGGCGCGATCTTCCAGTCCCCGAACCTGGCTGCTAAGCATGCAGGGGCCAAGGGTGTTCGGGTTCTTGATGCGACAGCCCGCCGCACCGCGCAGTACATCGAGGAGATGAAGTTTAGCAAGGAGCAAGAGCTGGAGGATTTCAAGTTTATGAGCTGAATTTTGTGAAACGATTTTATGTAGATGCTCTTGTACTTTTTTCCTGGGCTTTTTTTCTTGACCTACGCTACCTATTTGCTTGCTCCCATGGGGTATACGTAGATGACTTGTACAATATTTATTTCCAGCTCAATTCCTTGGACAAAGTGCTCTACCACATCACCAACCACCCTCTGATGTCTCCCCCGGACGCAAGAGAAACGGACTCAGCATTTAAAACCGGTGAAATCTCTCCCGGAAAAACACGATACTCGCTCGCAGAAATGGCACAAATTTTGCCCGAAATCTTGGAGGGGGACTTGGCCGATGCGCCAACAGAATTCACCCAAGAACATTTTGACCACGCGACTCGACTTGCAGCCGAATATTCAGAACGCACGGCAGAACGAAAGGCTTGGGATGTGAATTTTTCCGCGCAGAAGGAGGCAGTTTTGGCTGAGACAGCCAAGTGGAAGGCCGAGACCGCGGAGGCCAGGAACAGATGAATTATGGGTTTAAATAATTTTGATAGGGGGAGGAGGCGAGGATTTGTGGTTATTTGGGCTAGCACGGGATCGAGTTTGCTAGATCAACAACTCAAGTCTTCCATTCGCGAGTCGCTTCCGGCACTCTGCATGTGTCCAACATGTCGAATACTCAACCTCTTCAACCTGTGCCAACCCCGTCCCCATCTGCTGCTGGAATCACCGCAGTTCCGAGCGTGAATCTCGCACCCAGCTCTGTCTCGGGCTCGGGAACAGGTTCTGAGCTTCCTCCCAACCCATCGCCTACTGCCGTGCCCGCTGCACCCGCCCCAACTCCTGTGCCTGCCGCGCCCCCCTCACCTCCTCCTGGACCCAGCGGAGACGACAATGAGGATGAGGAGAATTGGGAGGACGAGGACACGGAGAGTGGCGTTCCACGGCCCCGGCCGGGTGTTAGCAGCTGGAGCGAGCGCAATCCCAACCGACCCATTATTCCACTACGTACCGGACGGAGAAAGCAGAACGCCGACACACGCGCGACCGCCAAGAAGAAACGCCTCGAAAGCAAGAGAAAGGATTTCGAGTTCCAGGCCGACATCGACGCGATCAATGAGGCGCGTAACAGACTCGCGGAGGAGGTCGCCGCCAAACACAACGTCAAGGTGGACCTTGTACTTCGCCGGCTTATGTCCAGGAGCAGCTTCAAGGCGTGCCGCAAGGTGAATCGCTTCAATGCGAAAGTTCATCACCTCGCCAAGCGCATGAAAAAAGGTACATGCCATTTCTCGAGGATTACATGTACTGTACTGAGATTTCTTTGCAGCTGGAGTCCATCTCTCTTTCCAAGAGCTGACGCGCAGGGTGCTGGATGACCCTGAATTCCAAAACTTGTCGCAGGCGGAAGAGGCGGCTATGGTCACCGAGCTTCCTCAAGACCGCGCCGTGAAGAGCACAGGTGCCCGTGCCACCAACAACGCAGCTGCAGCCGATGCCCAATTCACGATCGCAATGATCGCAGAGGAGGTACGTCTGAAAAAAACAGAGCTGGTAAATCAAGCTGATATGCAGCAGATGAATGCTCTCGCTGAACGCACCAGCATGGCAGGCTTCGCCATATTCAGCAGAGGTCACGTCCACGACACAACCATCCCCACGGAGCTCGAGTCGTGGGACGCCCTGAAATTCATTGAAGATATCCTCCGCCTGGACCCTCGCGATATTGCAGCGCAGTTTGAGCTGTGGGCGGTCGCTCGTGAAAAAGGTAAGCATCTCCCTCACATTGCCAAAAACCGGGGCTTATATTTTCAAGGGCTAACGGGAGTCGACACCCTCCGTTCCATGCGCAAAGAGTTTACAAAATATATTTCGACTGGGCTCGGTACGTTTTTCCTCGATTTTAAGGTCCGAGATTTGTATCTCATATCGAAGTAGGGGACACGACAAAGAAGAAGAAGATTTCAATGAATTATCTTCAGTACCGCAAGGCGATCGTCCTCAAGTATGGTGTCGTCTTGAAGGGATACCCTCTGGAAGGCAATCTGGTCAATCCCAACAACATCAATGACATCGAGAGCATCACGAAGGTCAGGGACGCCTTGAAGAGCGGCGAGTGCTTCTGGTACAGGATGTCGCCGAGGGAGAGGGAAATTGAGAAGGAGGAGTACAGCCATCTCGTGGAGGAAGGGGCTATTCAGGAGCACACGAGGAAGGTGCGGAGCGACAAGAACAAGTCGTGCAAGAAGGATACAGCGCCACTGGAAACACGCAGCAAGGCTCCAGGAGCAGGGAAACGTCGGACCTGGGAGGAGGAGGACACCGATGGGGAAGGGAGTGATGAGGGGAGGGCTCGAAACCGGGGACGTAAGGAGAAGGGGAGGACGTCGCAGAAGGAGGCGCAGGGGAAGACGTCGCGGAAGGAGGCGCAGGGGAAGACGTCGCGGAAGGAGGCGCAGGGGAAGGTGTCACGGAAGGAGGCGCCTGCGAAGCGCAAGGATCGCGGGGATGAGGACGAGGACGAGGACGAAGAGGAGCCGACCCACAAGCGCAAGGCCCGTAGGGCTGACAATGCGGAGCGCCCGTGTAAGCGGCCTCGCACAAACGACCAGGAGCACCCACGCAAATGCAAGGCCGACGTTGAGGATCGCCCCCACGACCGCCCAGCCAACAAGGAGGAGCGCCCCCGCAAGAAGTCTTCTGGGAGGGGCTCTTCATCCAAGTTGTCCTCAAAGGCTTCAGCAGCACCCTCTTCCTCTAGCAGCGTGACAGCCGCCTCCTCCCACACCGCGACATTGTCGACCCAGCTGCCTTCAAAATCCCAGCAGATGCGTCGCAAGCTCGAGGCCTTGGCTGCGAGCAAGGCGTTCAGGGTGTCGTCGAAGCTGCCACCTGCAATGCGTCGTGGCCCTCCCGGAATTCGTTGTGAAGACCCTGAGTACGAGGAGATGATGATGGATCCTGACGCTGACGAGTCTGACGACTGAATGTAGCTCACGTCTTTTCTTGGCAGTCTCTTTGAATAGTTGTATCTATAATTGTGTTTCTTGGTACCGTTTCGATGGTCATTCAGGGCGGGCAGGGTAGTTTTCCCCCCTCTATTTAATGGTTATTTCTTCGAGATTTTATGATCACGTGTGACAACGGGAGCGGGCGGCTGACAGAAGACCGGCATGTGAGTCGGGCGGTGGGGCGTGCACCTGACGCGTCGGGCGCGTTCGGGCGCGTCAGGTGCGTCAAACTCAGTTTTTTTCTCTCTTTTTAATGGTCATTTTCTCGAGATTTTTGGATCACATGTGATGGCGGGAGGGTGCAATCGACGAAACGGCAGTGCGCCCGGCGGGCATCAGGGCGCGCGTTGGCGCATCGAGCGCATCAGGTGCGTCAAACTCAGTTTTTTTCTCTCTTTTTAATGGTCATTTTCTCGAGATTTTTGGATCACGTGTGATGGCGGGAGGGCGCAACCGACGAAACGGTGGTGCGCCCGGCGGGCATCAGGGCGCGCGTTGGCGCGTCGGGCGTGTCGGATGCGTTGGGTGTGTCAAACTCAGTCTTTTTCTCTCTTTTTAATCGTCATTTTCTCGAGATTTTTGGATCACGTGTGATGGCGGGAGGACGCGACCGACGAAACGGCGGTGCCTGGCGGGCATCAGGACGCGCGTTGGCGCGCCAGGTGCGCCCGGATCAGTTTTTTTCTCTCCTTTTAATGGATATTTTATCCAGAGTTTACACACCCTGTGGCGGCGGTCCCGCCGAGGGGCGGGACGACAGCAAACAGCAGGCGCACACGGCGGGCGTGCGCCGGCGCCCGGCATGTTCCGAGATCACCTTTTTTTTCTGCATTTATTGACTATTTAATCACAATTCTTCACACACTTGTTCCCACCGACGGGGCTGCCGCCCGTCGGGACAGTGATCACGACCGCCATCACTCCATCACTCCATCAACCCACCGCCGGCACAGCGGCAGACCCTTGAAAACCTCGAAGTCCCCCGCCCTGCGCTATTGGAGGTATTCAAAGTATTTTCGGTGGGAGATACAGGAGATATTGGAAGGATTATTGTGAATAGCCCTGCACAACCTTATCGACAGCTAATTAGCCCGGCCATGTCGCCGGCGATGACCGGGCTAACTAGCTTGGTTACCAAGGCTTATCAGGTGTCGAAGAGAGGAGCGGCCAGTGCCGCAGATCGTGCAAGGTCACGAGGAGTACGAGGTGGAGGAGATTTTGAAGCACCGCAAGCATGGAAAAGGCTTCCAGTATTTGATCAAGTGGAAGAATTACCCTCTCGGGGAAAGGCCGTGGGAGCCCGGGCGGCACCTATCAAACGCAAAGAAGATCCTTGATAAACATAACAAGGATCACAGGATCGAGATTCGCACAGTCCCAGTCATGCTGGCCAGATACTGGGATTATTTAATCAAAAGATTCAAACAGCGTGAGGAGTCGCAACAATACTCGACAAAGAAATTATTTATCCCAGAGACAAACACGTTCATCGAGATCAACGAGGACGTTGATTCTAGAGGGGGGTAATGTCACGATTTGACCCCAATCTAATTGCTCCAACATCGATTGATGAGCACGTGACCCCAGCGCTTGTTGCACGAGCGCTTCACGCCGATGACATAACGTGGGAGGACTTTGCTGGCTAAAGATCACACGGCAACGGAACACAATAGTCGTTTCCATGGACTATATTTAGTATTGACACTTGACACTTGACGTCTCCGATCATGATTCGCCTGGTAACCTCATTGTATTATATACTTAGCTACTTAAGTTCACACGGTTCGACAAACAGTATAAGTAGAGTAGCTATTTCACTTGTAGTTCTTTAGTCTTTTATTCAATCATCTTTTCAAGACATTTCCCTGCACTTCCCAATCCACTCTCTTGTAGAGTTGGACGCAAGGTCTTGACTGTGACACACGCGCTTTGAGACAGCGGGCTACAGCCCTCTCTTCTGCCAGTGTTGCAGCAGCATGTTCCTTCTTCGTGGGCCTGCAGGCATGGGATGTCACGGGAATAGAGGAAGGAGCAGAGGAAGCAGACAAACGGTCGGGACGCCTCCGAGTCGGACCCACCCGCCACCGACTGGTGCGACTCGTGGGCAAATCATGGGGTGCTGGCTCTCAGCTGCGAGGGTTTCCTGATGGTACCTCGGGCGGGCGGGTCCTTAGGGCTGGTAAGCGTCAAAAGGAGGGATGTGAAAACCAAGACGCGAGGTGCGTACATCGAGTGCTGGCGAGAGGTGGGCATCTTGCTTGTGTCATGGACAGTGGCGAAGGAAAGAGATCGTTTCGACAGTGATCAATGGCTGTGTCGGTCTGCCGGCCCATACTCCGGACAAAGCAAAGTCAGGCGTTGAGGCGGCATATGCTGGGGTGGCTGGTTGGCCAGTAGATATAGTTTCCGCGGTCGAATTCAAATTTTTTTGGCTTGGGGCGTAGAAAATTTTAGTTTATTATGGTGTATCAAAATGTTTGAAGGCGCACCAAAGTTGAGTAGTATGGGTTGGAAGAGGCTCGCCAAGGGAATTCATGGAGAGTTCTCGCATATAGACCACAGTTGAGGTGAGTAAATGCTGGGAGCTTTAATTTGAGATTTCGAAACTGTTTCGAAAAAACTGCAGAAAAATGCGTGAAATGTTAGAAGTCAAACCAAAGTTGAGTAGGACGGGTTGAAAAAGGCTCGCCAAGGGATTTCATGGAGAGTTCTCGCCATATATACCACAGTAACTGCTCGGAGTTGTGAGGTTTCGAAACTGTTTTGAAAAGGCTGCAGAAAATGGTGCGACATCCATCCAGAACGTTGGTTGAACGGTCGAAACCGGGCTCTACGAGAAGTACGTGGAGAGTTCGCATTGTGATGCCATAATAAATTCGTTTTAAAAAGGCTCGTAAATTCCCCGGGGCAGAAAAATAGATGACAAGGTGTGGATTATAATCAGTCTGGGCTTCGCACTTGAAATCCTACAAGGAGCGGCGAGGCACAGGTTAGGTAGCAAATCCGGCGGGGTGAGAAATGAAGAGAGTTCGCATATTGTGGCTGTGCTAATTAGCCACCAGAAAGCATTTCTTGAGCGCTCGCACGCTGTGTGGTCGCCGGAGAAGTCGGGAGTGACTGGTAAACATTGTTCCGTGGTCGAATACACATTTCTTGAGCGCTCGCACGCTGTGGGGTTGCCGGAGATATAGAATTGCAAAGAATTGGATTGTATATAAACATCATAACTAGATATATTATTGCACAGGGTATGATGAGGGGATGGCACGAGTGAGTCCTTTGGCTTGGGCAGCGGCAAACATGTCCAGCGCTATCGCTTGATTGCCCACGGCCTCATGCGTCGAGTTGGGCACCCCGGAAGTGTGGAGCCCACATTCAAGGCTGCCCGTTGTTGACTGAGTAGGGAAGGGTATACAATGAATGAGGCAAGACAAACCTGGACGCATACACCCCAGGGACAACACCTTTGTATACAACGTACCAAAGCCCGGAATGGAGAGGATTGGGAGAAACGCTCAAGGACGTCAGGGGAGCTGGCATATTTGAGGGTGGAACAGTGGCACACGACACGGGTGAATGCGTGGAGCTAACATCAGTCCACGAGCAGGCTTCCACATAATCGAAGGCAGCGCGAGCCACACGAGATGTACAGTAGCCTTGACGGAGCACTCCTGGGGTGCCAGTGATCACAGGATGAGCTTCACGCCTATATCGACGCGTCGATTTGAGTAGGTGGCAGGAGTTGGATGTAATGTGCTCACCAAGTGTTATATGACCCGGGTTCCTGGCCAAAGAAAACAGCATATGCCCCATGTTTCGATCTGGGCTTGCGTGCACGCGGGGTGAGCCGATGAGACGCTGCGTGCTGGATCCCAATAGTGATGTCGGCAGCTACAGCCCTACAGAAACGGGATGAGAGACAGAATCAATAAGGATATAAGAACGCGCCAGCGGTCGGTAAGTCCAGTTTTGGTCAGGGAGGAATAACTGTAGATGGGAGAGTTCACGAAGGGAACCGAGTGCCGCAATGGAGTCGAGGACGACACCTTTGATGGTGTTGGGAACAGTGATGTATTGCACCGTCCGACCGGGGAAATGGGTCTTCGTCGTCCTTGCTGAAGAACTGAGTCAATCCGCTGGAAGAAGAGAGCATCGGTGAAGAGGGACGGTTCAAGGTGAGAGAGGCCAGGCGCTCTTGAAGCGCTTCCATGCTAGGGTCCACACGCAAGATGGGGGGAATGAGGTCCAACTCATGATGTCGTTGTAGGGCGTATCATGAGGCATGTGGGAAAGGCGCTGAATTGAGGACTGAGATTTACTGAGATCTAAGAAGAATTTGCCGAAAATAGCCAAGATTGATTTCGATTCAAATCATTTGATGACCCATTCGGGCTCATAGTCAAGCGCTCAAGCTAGAAGATGATTTGGGAAACACTGGAAATGGAAATATACTCGACAATACGACAAACATAATCCGCTGCCATCTCTGTCGCGTCTCCAGGCCCAATAGATCGTGTTTCTAGAAGGTAGGTCAGCATGGAGATGAAGATCGAGAGAACACACCCACTGGGCGGGTCAGACGACGGCAACGAGACCGAGAGCAAGGCACTGATTGAAGGCCGCAAGCGCGGCAGCCTGTGTGCTGTAGCCATTGTGGAGGCCGGCGGACACCCCAGTGACAGCGGCGGTTGAGATAGCCGCGTTGGTGGTGAGACCGACATACCGCCCCTTGGTGATTGCATACCACCTCTCCAAATTGTCGGGAATAGCAGCCAAGGGCGCGGCCAGGATGACGTTGTAGAGGGAGCCCGCGACCCAAGGGGGGGGCAGACTAGACCATCGCGGGCATCAAGAAAGCGGCAGTCGCTGCTGAATTTATGTGGATCAGAGCGCTGCAAAACAGAAGAGGGGAATTTACTTGCTGCTCAGAGGGACGGGTACGCTGGCGGCGAGCGCGTCAGCAGCGGTCGCAGCTTCGGTGGCAGCCTGGGACACGGCGGCTGCGCCAAAGGCGAGGAGCTCGAAGGCCTCGGCCAGTGAAAGTGAGGCTGAAGGTCGTGTGATTAGTTGTGTTATTAATCATAGCAAAGGGAAACGGCGTACCCTTGGGCACTGGGAAGGTGTCTTGTTCCCCTTTCGTGGGCGGCTCTGAGTCTGTGTCGCTGTTATATTCGTGCACATGGACTTTGGTCCGTCTCCGACTTCCGGCCTCCGACCTCTGACCTCCGAATGTTCGGAGGTCGGAGACGGAAGATCATCGGGTTTTTACACAATGAAGGTTTACTGAGCATTTCCCGTTTATCCGTTTTTCCGTTTCTTCTTAACTTCTCGTTTATTGTTTTGCTTAGTCAGCATACTTCTTCACCCAAATTTGGACTCTCGCTTATTGTTATGTTTTGATTTACCATATTTGGGTTAACAATAATGGACTTAGTATAAATACACTTTAATATCCTCATGTACTTCAGTTTGATTATAAACGTTGCTTTGCTCCTTGCTTTGCTTACGAGTCTTCCTCCGGTGTCCCTTCGGACTCTGTCATCCTCCCGTCTAATCCATCAGCCTAGGATAGTACGCACACCCTGACCTTCCTGTGGTGTTTGCGCTCACCTCCGATATCTCCAACCTCTGGTCTCTGGTCTCCGACCTCCGACCTCCGACCTCCGACCTCCGACCTCCGATCTTCCAACCGGAGACCTTTGGCGATAGTCCCCTTCATCGGCATGGGATATAACAGTTGCTGAGGACAGAGTAGTCTGCGTCGCTGTTGCTGTCCGCGATAGTGACGGGGCCTAGAAACGAGCTTACATCCGCAGCAGCAGCGGCGAGGGACGTCGCGGCAGCAGCAGAGTTGGGGTCGAGGGTTGTGGTGGCCATAGAAAGGAAGGGGGTGAAATCTGAAAGTTGTATGACTAAAAACATACTCTTTATCTGAGGAAGGTTAAAGTTCCGCTGGATAAACAGGGGTGGGGCAGCGGTATCCAATTGGACCATCATGGTGAAAGATAGCCGAAAGGGAGCTGGCCGGGCAGGCTTTGCGTCGTTTCGGTCGACCGAATCGGGTGTTTTCGATCTGCCGTGCATCTTCTCTTCCTTTGGAATTCCGAAGCACAGCGCCAGCAACGAGTTCGCATTCAGCAGACAGAGCAGGTGAGTACCGTACCCCTCGCAAGATTTAACGGAGACTGAAGTTTCTACTAGGGAGACGATGGGAAATCGTCCCAAGCGCGAGCAGAAACGGATACCTAAAGAGGACCGCAAAAGTCTACGGCTATGGGTCGAGGGTGCCCGCGAGACAGTGCTCGCACCGCACATCGCGCCATACGCAGCTAAATTGGCGATGGGATGGATGGAAGAGCACCAGTATCTTCAAAAAGTCTGCAAAGAGTATAACGCAAGAATCGACTGGAGGATCGGGGACAACGAAAAGCCCGAGCTGGCTGCATTCGACCCGCTGGCAAAGATCCTGGTCGAGGTCCTGTTGGAAGAAGATGAGCGGGCAAAATCGACGAGGCTGCACGGCTTGGAGAAGGTGGCAGCTGTTTTTCACGTGACCGCAATGACGCTGACAAAAACTTAACTTGACCAGCACATTCGCCGATGGCTCAAGTATCGCTCTCGCCGACTCCGGAAGGGAGGGCAAATCAAGGTCGATCTCCGTAAAGACCCTTGGGCGGTACTCTTGGCGAAACTATCTGGCGTAAACTCTCCTCCCAAAGCGTGCCAAGCTTACCAGCAATTTATGCACGAAGAATACACGACGACAATCAGGCCGGAAATCCTGAAGTGATGGGCTGAAGCGCCGGCCGACGGCTCGAGCGTGAGGACGGCCAAGGAACCCAACGCCCCCTTTCATGCACAGGTGGCGCACACCATGTTCCCGGAGCTGCCAAAGGCCGAACAAGAGAAACACGCTGCGACTGCAAAGGCCAAGGCGGCTCCCGCCCGTTTGCAGTACGAGACGGCTCTGAAGGAAGCGCCGTCGCAAAGCGCTGAGGCCCATTATAAGTCAGTGAAGGTGGATTCTATTGGCATTACATTACTGACGCCGAGTAGTGCCATCGAGAACGTCGATGAATTCCTGGCGCCAATTCTCCAAGGGATCGAGGAGCGCACCGGGCTGCACTCAGTTGTGATCCTAGGTGGTCCAATGCCGAAGTATGATGGCCAGTTACAGACCATTCAGTGCGTATTTACTCTCTACATTGATATTTCGAGCTTAACGAGACTTGACAGTGTATTGTATGGCTGGAATAAGACTTCTAACCCGTCTCACATGCCGCAATGGGCAGAAGAGCGGTTTGTCCCTGTCTTGTCTTTGATGAAAGAGTATTTGGCCACCGCGTTCGGTAAGTATTGTCCTGACTGCGCTGTCCTTACGCTGCTGAAAATGATTCAGGCCCGGATGATATCAAAGAGGCTACGAGACCGACTACTGGGCTCGACGGCGCCAAGTACACAATTGACGCCCACGGTGAGAAGGCCGGCTCGGGGTCGGATTCGGATTCGGATTCGGATTCTGACTCCGATTCGGACTTGGAGTCAGATTCGGAGTCGGATTCAGATGCAGATGGGGAGAAGACTGGGAAGAAGCGCAAGAGGGCAGTGAAGGAAAAGGGGAAAGCGGCAGAGGGGAAGACGGCAAAGAAGGCGAAGACGCAGGGGACGCTGACTGTGGGGGGCTCGCAGTACGAGCGCGACCGCGAGGAGAGGATACAGAAGAACCAGGAGCTGCTGAAGCCGGTGCAGGAGGTGTGGGCGGTGTTGCGACCCCCGCAGGAGGCTAACCCGGCGAAGAAGAAGGTGAAGGCAAAGCCTGCGCCCAAGGCCCGCCCGAGCAGCCCACTCCTCCAAGTCTGGTCGGCTGACGGCTGCGGCTGCGCCCACCATGACCTCGACACCCACGTCAATGCCGCCGCCCATCAACACGCCCCCACCCATCGGGACCCCAACGCCCATGTCGGCGCCGCCGCCCATTGTGACGCCCCCACCCATTGTGACCCTGACGCCCGCATCTGTTGCACCCACATTGGTCACCCCTGCCTCAACTGCGCCCTGCCCATCGGGACTCTGACGCCCGCGTCTGTTGCACCTGCGTCGGTCACACCCGTATTGACTGCGCCCCCACCCATCGGGACCCCGACGCCTGCGTCGAACTCTGCCGTCGAAGTGACAGAGGACGTGGAAATGCCAGGCGTCGATTCGACTGGGGGACCAATTCCGGTTTTCCCTGAGGATATGCCGGCGCTGCTGCGGCACGCCATAGTTAATTTGACAGCGGTCGACCTGGGAGACAACTTCAAGGCCATTTTGGAGGTGATTATCTGGGTGGAAGAGGCGCATGGCTTTCCCGAAGACACTAAGGGGGCGCTTCCGACCAAAGACCGCCCAGCCGTGATCAGCGAGTGGATCAAAGGCACGCACGGGCGCAAGTCCAAGAAAATCCCGATGATCGCAAAGATTTTGGAGTATTTGTTGACACTGGGGGCAGACACCGTGGGCGCAGGTCCGTGGCAGAGCACGGACACTCGCCACGGCTGCGGTCTGACACTCGGTGTCAGAGTTCGGGGATCACGGCCCGAAGTTCGAAGTTTAAACACCGTTGAACTTTTTCATCTTTCTTGCATCTTTCCCCTCTTCCACTTGCCCACTCCACAACTGGAATCCACACATGCATCGAATAGAGCCTCTTGGATATCACTGAACAAAAAACCATAGTCATCGTCTTACTGTCTATGCCTGCTCACGCCCACGTGTGCGCAAGTCCTCGAGGCGGCCATCACTGATGAACCTAATTTTGGATTCTCTTTCATCGTCTCTCTCCCTCTCTTTCATCCTCACTTCCTCAATCTATGGCTGGCGACAAAAGCAAATCTAAGGGCAAAGGCAAGGGGAAAGCAGGGAAGAAGTCCGCCAAGCCCAAGGTCCGCTTTACGAAGGGACCAGCTCCTGGCAGCAAACGAGGGGGTGCAAATGCCCCTGAGGCTGACACGAGCGCTGGTCCCTCCCAGAAGAAGCAGCGTACAGACCCTGAAGCTGGGGGCGCCTCGGGCTCGTCCGCAGCGCCAGGGCCGACTGCAGATGAAGCTCCAGCACAGCCGGGAGACGGGGATCCTGCGGCTGGCAATGCCGACGACGAGGCAGACGAGGATGGGGCTGCACCCAAGAAGAAACATGTGCGCAATACGTTGGGAATTCGTTCGAAGGAGGTTCCCCCCGAGGCGAAACCGACGCAGGTATGTATTTCACATGCTGAGTTCATACAGTCAACTAATTCTACGGGTGTAGAAGGCATTTCAGCGCGTTATCCGTGCACTTTGCGGCATGCTTACCCAGCACAACATCCTCCCCTCTGCCGTTGAGGCCCGCGAGCACTACGACAAGCGCTTCGACAAAGTTGAAGACCAGCACGCGCACATGCGAAATCTCATCGATGAATCGAGAACCGCCATCGCGGAGGCTCTTATCAAAGCATCCAAGCTCAAGATGACTGCTGAATCAACCCCTGGTCCTATTGCGAACGATATTGCGCGCATCTCCGAAGCCCATCTTGCTTGTGCCTTTACCATGGTCCAGAAGGCCGGCCTCAAGGGTTTCTGTCCCGACATCGAGGGCCCACTCCTATCTAAGTACAACAAGCTTCATCGTAATGTGGCGGTGGCCGCATTCCAGTATATGTCCGGGACGCTCGGCCTCGCCGGGTTGAACGTTGATAACCACATCGCCCAAGACCACAACCTCATGTGCGACATCTACGACAATTACGTCTATGGCACCCTTGCGCTGAAGACGAGAAAGGAGAGGCGTCAGCCGGGAAGCCTTAGCCAGTCGGTCGAGCACACTGTCGCCTTCAAAGCTCGAACCCGTGTACGTCTTTCGTTTCACTCAGTCCTTCGCAATCCGCTTACAATTCGGTTTTCAGGTATGTGCTACTCGATTCAAGACAACGAGCAGGCTCAAGTTGCGAAAGCCCGTGCAGCGCATGGCCTACGTCAAGGAGGTTCATTCCGACGATGAGCATAGTTCAAAGGTATCCGTCGTGCGCGAGAAACCGGGACGCAACCCTGTTGCGACCCAATTCTTCGTCGAATATATCGATCTCAAGTCTGAGGAGTATAGGCTGCGCAATGTGAAGCCTGGACAGACGTGCGTCTCAATTAATTGGTTATTTAGCGTCTCAATTAACATGTTTTCAGGAAACCCAAGCCCCGCACACGCAACGACCCTCTCCTGGCGGCGTCTGACATGAGTCTCATTTTGCCGCCCGAAGTCCCGATTGACTTCTTCACTCCCGAGTTTTACAACGAGCTCACAGTGAAGGAACGGGCTAGATATGCAGACACTGGTGTCGCCTTCCCTCTGGCCGCGTATGCCTTCAACCCGGCGCACTCGGAATGGAAGAAAATGGGCAAGTTGGAGTTTATGAAGGCGTATGGGAATGAGGTACGGGCGCTTTACAATGTTCCCTCTGCTGCGGAAATTGCGGAGTTGTCGGATTCGGATGCTGATGGTGATGATGACGAGGAGGAGTCTGAGATTGATTTGGCTGACACGGATGTTTCGGAGATGGAGGTTGACGAGGAGTTGCAGACTTAGATGCGAGTTTTTTTTTTTTCGGATACAGTCTTAGGTTTTCCTGTACTTCACATTCATGGTCTGGTAAAATTAGATGTGCTGGCACTTCCTTGCTCGGGTCTCAGTGTCCATTTATTTGCCTCCGAGTTTGTTTTTTTGCTGCTCATAAAATCAAATTTCAGTTCGAACTTGAACTGAACCAAACTGAACTTTGGTTCAGGTTTGGAATTTTCCTGAATCAAATGGCAACCCCTTTCCCCTGGTCCAAACTGAGTTCGCGCATCTGTGTTCAAAACCCTCTTTCTTTTCTGTTTTGGGTGAGGAAAAGATGGTTCAGTTCCGTTCGGCCCAATATAGTGTTTTGTATTATTTACATACTGTCCACGAAGCTGTCCTGTTTTAATGTCAATTTTTATAGTTGCCTCCAGTCCAATGCATGGGGAAGAGAGATATGGTCTGAATCTGCTTCAAATAATATTCTCAGTAATTTTGCTGCATCCCTTGCATCTTGGGGCTGTTGAACCTGTTGTTTAGCTGTTGTTTGTGTGATGTGATTGATGATGGAAATGATGGGATGGGATCAATTCGGCACGCATACTGGATGTTGGACAAGGCATGCTTGTTCCATCTACATTATAACACCTTGCTCATGTTGCGCATCCTTCAGTAGTTACTCTCTGATCCTCCTGTGGAGCCCGAGCCTCCGATATCTAGCCATACACAGCATGCTACATGGGAGAACTCCTTCATATCTGGCCGGTTTACCGACATCTCTTGAGCTTCCAGTGGTGAGGTTGGGGCAGCGGCTGTATGAACACCACGGAAAAAAAACCAAACATCTGTTGCGGAAGCACCGGAAGGCGCGCCTTTATCAAGAACAGAGCCGGGATTGTATGTTAAGCAGCGGGAAAAGTTGAGGCAGTCCCTGATTCACTTCCAATCTAGGGATGATTGGCGAGCACAATGCCTTTTCTTAGCCAGGGTATAAGGTATGTGGCTGGCATTTCCTTCACTGAATGGACAAACAAACCCTAGAATAGACTCTTAGAGAGAAAAGGGAAAAAATAAAGAAAAAAAGTATATAAGTGCGAGTTTGCCGGGCCGTGCCGCGGCCATCACCCCCAAGTGAATTATACAAAATAAAGATACTGGTCTATTCGACCTTCCCAACTAGAACAATTTGTGCCGGAGCACTTGCAGGCAGGCACCTGTGGTCGGAAGATCTATGGTCGGATCATGTGACCACGACCTTCATCTGCAGCTCCCGAGTGGGGCATGTCAATGTACAATTTCCGGCACCGCTTGGCCCTAGGTGGGAGAATCATGGAGCGATGGGCACCATCTGGAAGGGTTGTGTTCCCAGCAGAATCTTGGGTTCCAAAAAAGTTGATCTTGTGCTCCCCAACAGAAGTGAAGTACTGAAGGAGAAGGTTGTAGGTATGTTTTGGTATTTCACGGTTTTTATGTGCCAGGAATTTGGCCAACTCGGCCTCATTGAGAATTTGAACTTTCTCAATTTTTTTCTTTGGAGGGTTGAGAATATTGTCAAGGGCCTGCATATCATTCCCGCTGTTTCCATCGTTCTGCCGTGCGAGTACGCGACCCAAACGGGACATCTGTCGCAACATGGTATAGTCCATATCATCTACAAATGGTCAGTTCTACATCAATGCTGCGGCTTGAGCAGGAGTACTCACACAAATGGTCATTTGTCTTGATCTTCTGGAGCCATCCATTGATACGTTCTCCCATGAACTCATTTTGACTGGCGAGAGGTCCCCAGTTCTTCAAGATATCTGATTTGTGGAATGCATAGTGGTGGTTTGGCATTGTATTGACATCGGGAAAGAGAGTTTGAATGGAGGAAAAATAATCATAATAGTAGGCGAGGAATTTATCCGCCTCAGAGTTTGAGGTTTTGAAAGATGCCAGAATATTTGTTGCGGCAACCAAATCAAAGAAACTTTTCAACATGGCCTGCTGACGAGTAGGATCATCATCCAAGATTATCTCTGGAAGGACCAGCGGGAAGATAACAGAGAATAGTGTCAGAAATTCTTCGGCTTTCAGCTTTCCATGTTTCTTTTCACCAAGATTTCCTGGTGGACGAGAGACCCAGGTTGGAATTGAGACGTCTCAAATAGCGCAGCGAATTTTCTTTAGTTGTTCCTTGCCAAATTTCCAAGACCCTCGAACTGCGACATCTTCAAACTCCTCGTCGTCATCATCGTCACGACTGTCATCCTCCGATACAATGGACTGTGGCACCGGAGTGGTTTCAGATCCAGAGCCATCCATGGGATCGTCCCCATCTGGTGCTGGTGTCCCTCTCGGTGTACTTGACTTATCCTCATCCTCATCATCGTCAGACCCAGCCTATATATCCCGAAGATATTTTTCTCTCCATTCAGTCCAGTCATTGGCATCAAAATTCTCCTCATCGTCAAGAATAGCTCTCGCTTCAACATCCCCCCTGCATCAGAAATCTCATCGTCTGTCCATAGGTCGTCATCATCTTCATCGAGTTCTGCCAGAGTCCTAGTTCGCCTGGCATCCCGACCAATGCCCCAGAGTACACGGAGCTGATGTTCAAGGACACCTTCAAGCCAGTTGTGCATAAAGCCCAGAATTGTGTCATTTACAGGATCCCGATATGGCAGGAAGTGAAGAGAGCACCATCGGACACTGGTTTTTCGCTGTTCAATAATTCTTTCCTTTTTTGTGGGCTGTCTGAACCATTTTTTAGCTTGCTTTATCACAACTGCAGGCACCCGCCCTGGCCAGGCCCAGTAGTCAGATCTGTGCCTTTCGTCCTTTGTAAGGAGGCAAAAAGAGCAGAACATGATTGCAGCATGTCCAAGGAATCCACTGGTCTCCCTGGCAGCTGGAGATCTGCTACAAGAGGGACAATTCGAGCAGTGACGTCCACCCCTTCTGGATGTGAATAGGTCGGTAGGTTCTTCCCTGGGAAGTCAAACAGGAGAATTGTCTTCATGAGAGGGTCCAGGAGATGCAAGAGTGACCGTGCGGTGGGTTTGTTGGGGGATGGAGTCAATCCCACAATGAACACATTTTCCGGCAAGTAGCAGACTTCCGCCGGAAGATTCAGACAGTAGAGCACAATTGTGCCACATGAAACTTGCTTTCCTGTTGATAAAATCAGTGGTGAGTCAGAACTGAGCACACAAAAACATGCCTGCCATCCTGTTCCCTCGAGGATTAAACCAATCAATGTAAAGGCCAAAAACCAAGTTGTATTTGTCCTTGCCCTGGCTCTTGAGATTTTGCCACCGAGGACTGTCCTGAAGATCAGACATCTCCTCTCCGTGTGCTGGGGCCGGTCGCTGAAAAGCCTGGGCCAGATAATCATTGATAGACTTCCGCGAGAGAAACCATTCCAGCCATGGTTCAAATTTCTGGGTATTGAAGGTGCTTTTTGGAACACATTTATATTCCTTGCCAAAGCGCTGTGTGCGCCAGAGCTCGGCCTTGCAGCTAATCTGTGACTTCTTCGAGATTTTTGCTGTGCAATGCTCAGGCATCAATGCCAAAGAGGGGTAAAGTGTGTAGCACTTTGGACAACAAGCAGTCCGAAGAATTTCTGGCTCCCTAGTAAAGTTCTGGTAGGCTGTGCGAATATCCTGAGGAATTCGCAGTTCTGGGACTTGAATAGGAACCCCATGTGCGGTCAACTGCACCTGCGTAAGAAACAAAGCAGTTGACAAGAAGAGTTGGAGGGCCCGTAGAATGGTGTTTGCAGTTTCTCGGCTCAGACCAGCCTTCAGATCTAGCCAGATCACCAAGGCAGAACACATTTGAACAAGCAGAGTATTGTCAATGGTGATATCTATAGCCTTATCGGTATATGTTTGCCAGAGGGTAAAGGATTCACATACTCTGGGATTTGCCTGATTGACCGAGGTCATAACCCTCGTCATCGTCCTCATTCGAAAATGGCTTGATGTTGGCAGGGGTCGGTGTAGGGAACTCTGCAGACCGACCCACAGTAGCGGAAATTTCGTGTCGTCAGCGAAGGTTCTGACTGACTTTGTGTCCCGGAATTCGCTGTCCATCTACGATGACCCATTTTGTTAAGCACTTGGGACAAGTGCAGATAACTTTGGCACCCATGCTGGGAGCAGGGAAGAGGGGGGAGCTGCACAGCGTCTTCATCGCCCTTTATCTGGTGTTGCCCGAGCTTAATCACACATCTACCAATGGGAGGAACTACAGTTGATGATTTCCACGCAGGTGGGAACAAAGTGATTAAATCGGTTATATTGAATGGAAGCAAATCACCGTGGTGATCGGGAAAGAGCTCCGGGCCGACTGCTGCCGCGCCAAACCAGATCTGCCATGCTGCAGCCGTGGCAAGTGTCCGTGCTCTGCCACGGACCCACGCCCACGCCGTCTGCCCCCCGTGTGAAGTGGCAGGCATGGTGGGACGGTCTGCAGCCTAAATGGCGCACATTGGATCGTGACAGGCGATGGACGGTCGGCGGGGAGTACAGGAACGATTGGGAAGTATTTGACTGTGCGGGCGTGAATGGGGTTTTGAATTTGGCAGCCGGGTTTTACTTTTGGGGGTCTCAAGCCCACCAATCTCGCAGCGTCTATGGGGAGGAGTGGTTTGGGCGGGAGGAAAGCATGTGGGACGATGCAGTGGCCAATGTCGCCTGGATGCTGGACGGACTGTACGGTTACTTATTGCTGTTTTCAGAATAGTTGGCGCGCGTGACTCATCAACCACTTTTTGCATTTTCTAAGCCAAAACTTCGGCGGCTCATAACTCAACAACCCCTGCACCAAATCCTTCGAGTCCAGTACCGTCGAAAAGTGCTCATCTGGGGCTAGGGCGCCCCACCCATTTTGGGTTGAAGTTTCACCGTCAAAGATTTCCTGTTGTAGACAGCTGCGCACCGACTCGGCGGCCTCTAGCACCGTACATACCGCATGTATAGCTACCGTTTTTTGTAGGGACACTCTTAACTACATCCCCGAGGGTGCCCCACTGTCCTATTTTGTCTACTTTCGGGATATCATGTACAATGTCCGTGACTTTTCATGAGCAGCGCCACACTTCAAAATAACCTGGAAAAAAACACTGTCTTGTGCCACTCTCATCGCAAAAGCTCTCTTTCTATCTTCCTCCTCCCATGGGCAATCGAAAGAATGCCAAGAAAAGCAAGCAGGCATCTTCTGGCCAGCGGAAAACCCAAAAAGCTGAGGCTGTCGCAGCGGCCGACACCACCCCGCCACCCAGACCGAAACCCATCCCAAAAGTGAGACTGACTGTCTCCTGGCCTACGGAGGACAAACCCCAGACCAGTGCAGTGTTGTCCAATAAAGAGGAAGAAGCTGTGGCTGCACTTGTTTCAATGGGGCGCAAGGACCAAGTCCCTCGTGGTGGTCGTGACTTTGAGGCGGAAATGGACCGTGTCTTCTGTTCTACAGTACCTGGGATGGATGGCATAGATCTCACTGAGGGTGCAGAGGGCGACGAGCCCTCGAAGAACAGTGATTCCGAGAGTTCTGATTCCGGAGAGTCAAATGACTCCGACAATGATTCCGACACTGTTTTGGAGAGTCAGTACAACTTGAAATCACCATGAATTGAACCTTAGACTCATTCTCTGTCTAGTTCCAGTCAGCTCACCTGCCCAAGAAGCACGCGAAAAGAAGGCAAGCAAGTTTGCCATCCCCTTCGAGGTACCTCTCAACGGCCCCGTCCGCTACTTGGACGGGATCACATCTCAAACAACATTTGACGTGTTTCTTGATGAACTCGCTCATGCGATGTGTACCCGAAAGTCGCTGCTATCCGGGATCGCTTATATCCCATCCTATAAGCCAAAGACTCCGAAACCCATGCCAAAGCTTCTCGACAATGAACAGGCTTGGAAGCGCCTCATCACAGATGTCCAGAACCACATTGACAGTTCGAAATCTAAACAAGGTGGGAAAGGGGCAGTCAAACCATTTTTTATCCAGATTGTAGACACGTCGGGTGGGGATTCCAAGGCGTCGGCTGGTGGCAGTGGTGCAAAGAAGGTCATGATTACTGGTTATATTCTCTTCGTCCCAACTTACATGATTTATAGGGTAAAAAAAGCAAGGATCCCGAGCCCGCTATCAAGGAAACACCAGAACATCAACTCTACCGGCAATTTGAGCAGAAATATATGTGTGCAGAGCACCACAAAGCATGTGTTCGTTCAATCGGATGGTAATCATTATCACCTTACGGCCTCCGACCTCGCTAAATGGGCACACATGATGGTATGATCTCTTCCTGCCAATGTGTCGGTGCGCTGACAGCCCCCAGCATATGCATATAGCGACCTTGAACACCATTCCGGACGAGCTCAATATCACGGATGTGGGTCCGAGACAACAGAAGGCAAAAAAAGCCTTGCAACGGACCGCTCCTTCGGATGAACCCCTGCAGTGGATGCAAAGCATGATGGGGATCATGGGAGGGTTGATCATGCCACGCAACCCCACACTGTACGAGACTCCTCCCCGTGCTGCTCCTCTGCGGGCAATCCCCGGATCCTCCAGTGCACGCGGTTCGGACCATCCACCCTCGAGCGGAACGAAGCGCACTGCCGATATGCATGCCCCTGATATCCAACAGTGGCTGTCGAGCCTGGATTCGGATCCAGTCCGTGGCCGCCACAACAGTTATTTTGTTCAATACACCCAATCTTTGGAAAATAGCGGTATTCTTGACCTCACCGATATTGAGGACTTATCGGCAGCAGAAATAGCACAGTTTTCGACCGCCCCCATCGGCACTGTGAACCGTATTGTCAAATACGCGAAGGAAGATCTTGCCAAGCTTCTCAATGAAGCCAGGAAGCGGGCGCGAAACTAATTGTTATGATTTTTTTTCCTTTCTTGGAATCCATTCGTCCGATCATAATGTAGCTCCTGTTGACACGCTACCATAATCTACTATACATAACCACAATGATGATAAAAGCCTAACGCATTGTCCGCCGTGATTGAAAAGGCAGCATCAATAAGATGGATGTAAACATAAGTATCGTCCTCTTTCTGATTGACATCCTGTCGACCAAGTGTTCTGTCTCGTTGCACAAAAGCTTTGATAGCAGAGAAGGCAAGCTCGATGGGATTATAATCTGGTGAATACGGTGGTAAAAACAACATTTGCATGCCGCTGAGAAAGCATTACGTGAACGGATAGTAACAGCCAAGCATTTTGGCACTCACCAGCCTTCAATGAGTTCTGCTATTGCTGGATCCTTGTGGATACGGGCGTTATCCATGATAATTACAGAGTTCTTTGCTGGAAAGGGGTTTATATGATCCAAAAGGCCCTAAATAAATTCATAGAAGAGAACAGCGGTAAAAGAGCCCTCCACAATTTTCATGTGAAGTATACCATCGAGGAAGAGTGCAGGAAGCATGGAGTATCTTACGGCCAATATTTAGAGCAGTAAAATGAATTATGATTGAGCTTACCGCCGTCCTTGAACAAAGAAACACTTGCGAATTGCTCGTTGACCGGATAAAGCCCAGGCACGACTCCGAATGGATGTGTGTCAGTCAAAAAAGCTTTCGTCGACAAACACTGTCTGCTCGGGGGTGTACTGAGAGCCATAGGTGTACCGAAAGGCTGCCCTTTTGAATTCACTTCGCTCCAGAGCATCACGGGTGAGCTAATGTCCGTCAATACAGAACGAGAAACAGGAGCACAGTAACACACCTTCTTCATTGTGAAGCCACTGCGCTTCAAGCTCCTCCATATGGTCGAATCACTGACCTCCTTGCCCGAGGTTTCTTCTAGCATCTCGCGAAGTTCTTCCAAGTACACATCCGGACTATGTCGGACAAGACCGGTAAGAAACTAGAACACACTCAGCTTCGCAGTGAGCTCCAGGGGGAATAGCGCACTCCAATATCATGATTCGTCATCTTACACTTCGCCCCGCGCATCTCCTGCCGCACATGTTCCCGCATTACCGTCCCATTCTTCCGGTAATCTTCAATAACACGCTGCACTGTGCGCTTTTTGCAGCCTGTGTACTGGCATATTGCTGGGACATCGAGGGTCAGAGCCATGTTCAAAATGGCGCCCCGAAGGTCATCTGATAGTGCTTTGCCGCAAACCATTATAATGTGGGTAGAGAAAGTAGAGAGAGATTACGGTGAGAAACAAACACGGTCACATGCTAAACCAAGGAGAACTGATGACCGAGAGTTATTTTTGAGCATAGGGCTCCCTCGGGGATGTAGTCAAGAGTGTCCCTACAAAAAATGGTAGCTATACATGCGGTATGTACGGTGCTAGAGGCCGCCGAGTCGGTGCGCAGCTGTCTACAACAGGAAATCTTCAACGGTGAAACTTCGACCCAAAATGGGTGGGGCGCCCTAGCCCCAGGCGAGCGCTTTTCAATGGTACTGGACTCGAAGGATTTGGTGCAGGGGTTGTTGAGTTATGAGCCGCCGAAGTTTTGGCTTGGAAAATGCAAAAAGTGGTTGATGACTCACGCGTGCCAACTATTCTGAAAACAGCAATAACCACCTAGCTGTGGGTAGGAGGAGGCAGCAGTATAAACAGCTGGACTTTTCATTTGAATCTCACCACTTCGACTTATCATTTTGCACGACTTTGACTTGTCATTTTGGGGGAAATTGGATTACATAATGCACATCATAACGCTGGCGACAAGTCAGATTTTGAGTCAATCGATTGGATTTAAAGGGTGTATTCTTTCAATGTTTGTTAGAATGCGGACATCACGTCAAATAAATTGAGAAAGTGGGATACATAGATCTGGGATCTGGAGTGCTTGCTGGGAAATGAGGAGAGGGAAGCCAGGAATAGATTAAATTTATAGGACCAGTTTGACCATCACGCTGATTGAGCGCCAGGCCAGATAAGATAAGATCTGCCAGATATCTGTGCCCAGATAACAGGTTAAGATAGCTTCACCAACCGATATCAGCCTAATCAATCCCCGAATAGTACCCCCCACCAGATTCATCCATTTCGGGTAAATTTCACAGTAAAAAGGGCCAATTTTTCCCGCCGGCAGAGCTGGCAGGGAAAGCCCCCAAAAGAGCCCAAGACACGACATGTGTGCCCTAGCCTCGAGCTGGCTGCGTCCGTGGCTGCAACGAAAGCAGCAGCTGGCTGCAGCCATTTTCTTTTGCATATATCTTACTACTATGGCTCATATGTCAGATTCTCGTTGCTGGCTAGACCGCGTACCGGGGTTGTAACCACCTCTGCTCGCCCAGAGACTACAATCGGCACTTTCCTACCTACTGCTAAGATTCTCAGGTCTTACACCCAAGGCTGCGCACATCACATCGAGCTGAGCTTCACGCTCAAGGTTGAAGATGAAGATGATGGTGAGCGAGGACAAGTAGTGATGTGCCGGGTCGGGCTTGGGTCGGGCTTTCAAGCCCGGCCCAGGCCCGACCCCAGTTAGGGCTCAGGTAGGGCTTGGGTCGGGCCCACAATTTTGCCTGACCCGCGACCCAGGCTTGAGCCCGGGCCTCAGTGGGTCCCACTCTGGGTCAAATTTTTGAATGGAAAGGACAACTTCGAGGCAATTCAACATTGATGAACTTAAATAAAAACATCTCCTGCAGGTCTTCTCACATTTAATGTGGCTTGGGATGTCGCGATAGTGGGCTGAATCATTTTGATGGACTGATGGTGAATATCAGAGTTGAAAAAAACTGTCTGCGAGGGTTCAAAAGTTACCAGAATGAGACTTACAGTGAGTAATCATATAAAGAACACTGAATCTCCTCCTAAGCTTACTTGAATGCAGGGAGAAAAAAATTGCAGTCAAGCCCGGGCTCAAGCCCAAGCCCGCCCCGACCCGACCCAAGCCCGGGCTTTCAAGCCCGACCCGACCCGCACATCACTAAGGACAAGGAGGACAAGGAGGAGCACGCCCTGCGCACCAAATCGAAGGCCGCACGCAAGGCCCCTTGCCACGATGCCAGCTCCGATGATGATGACTACAACAATGCCATCGACCCCTGGTTCGCAAGGGCAAAAGCTGCGCGCCAGTTCACGCGCCGCAAGGCCAGCTCCAACGTCGACGATGAGAATGACCCCCCCGTATGCAAAGTCAAAAGCCGCCCCTAAGGCATCGAGCGGAGTGGGGCGCAAGCTAACAGTGGAGGAGCAATGTGTGCGGCTCATTGGGCTCGTGGAAAAGGCCAAGCACAACAAGGGCAGTGGCGTGGCTACACCCAAGGTGACATCAAAGCGGCATCGCAATGAGGAAGGCGAGGGGGCTCGCAAAAAGAGGCGCAAGGGTCGCAAGACGGCGGGAAAGCGGAAGAAGGGCAAGGATGAGGAGGAGGGAGGCCAGAAGAAGAAGAAGAAGGAGAGCGGCAACCCGCACCCCATGAGGAAAGGTGCCGCCGACATGCAGTCTGCCCCCACCACCATCATGCCGAGACTGAAACCGCAGCTCAAGCCCAAGACCAGCACCACCTTCACGCCTGGGATCAGCACCACCAGCGGGACCGGCGCGGCGGCTGCCACCACTGATGCAGCTCCTGCGGATGCCACCGGCACCACTAGTGGGGCACCCACCACCACCTTCGACGCACTGCCTGCACGCACCACCTCCACCGAGGACGCGCCTCCAAACAGCAGCAGCAGGGTGCCAAGCGGCAGGTTGTCATCAGCAAGTAGCGCACCCACCACCACCTCCGACGCACTGCCTGCATGCACCACCCCACTGAGGACGTGCCTCCAAACAGCAGCAGCAGGGTGCCAAGCAGCAGGCCGTCATCAGCGAGCGGCGCACCCACTGTACCTTTGCTATGAAACCATACTTGAACAATTCGGTAGTGTACGCAGATTTGTAGTTGAGAGCGTCAAGTAGTAGAACAATCATTCCGGCTCATCGAGATAACCCAGCCCAATCATGTGGTCACACGTCGTGACTCGTACCTCCGTCCCGCCATGATCCCGTCCAACGCACACTCCATCCTAGACGATGCCGTTCGGAGAGCGCGCAGACAAACCACGCCCGGAATGCTAGCCAGCAAATGAACTAAACCCCAACGCTTGCCCCCACTCCTTTCCAAGGCCGCGTCTGACAAAGTTGACTATGCGATCCGACATGCGTGGGCCGAAACTACGCTCAAGAAGTATAACTGCAGCCTTGACGTGTTCCACTTCTTCTGCGACCGCGAGCACGTCATCCCCACACAGCTTCTCCCAGCAAATGAATCCCTCCTCTGAGCCTTCACGGCTTCATGCATCGACGAGATCGCGGGCGGAACAGCAGCAAGCGTGATGTTTGCAGTCAAAGCATGGCACATCGTGAACGACACACCGTGGCAGAGGGGCGTTCGGCTAAGGTACACACTCAAAGGTGTTGCGAACCAGGCCCCAGTGAGCTCGAAACAGGATGAACGCCCGCCGGTCACCGCAGAGATGATGGACGCGCTGGAAGCGGACCTCAACCACAACGACCTGAAGGATGCCGCGGTCTTTGCCATGGCCTGCTGTGCGTACTGGGGACAGATCTGGCTGGGCGAGATGTTATCGAATGTGCAGGGACCGTACCTCTGAGCGAAGGATACCACTGGCTTCCCACCTCGGCCGGCCCTCGACTCGTGCGGGCTCTCGCACACTCAAACTCCCATGGACGAAGACAAAGGGGTCCAAGGGCAATAATGCCATGCTCTGCAGGCAGAACGAGCCGTCCGACCTATACGAGCAGTCGAGAACCATTTGTCTGCCAACAAGATCCCCGACGACCTACCCCTCTTCTCCCACCGCAACAGCCGCGGTGACCTCATCTGCCTCCCACGCAAAAAAATCATGCAGCGTTGCAACGAGATATGGTCCATGCGTGGGTTCTCAGCGTGCACTGGCCACAGTTTCAGAATCGGAGGGACGACGGGGCTGCTGATAGCCGGAGTGAACCCGGATGTGGTCCAGGCGATGGGACGGTGGCGTTTCAAGGTTTGCTGGCGCCCCTTCACGCAGAATTTCTCGACATGTAATTTCCCTTCATTTTCAAAATCTATTGTTTTGTACTACGCTTCGGCGTTTGTGTGGGTTGCCCCCAGGCGAGCGGCCGGGGACGCGCTATCAGCATGTTTTGGGTTGTCCCAGCTGCACGCGCATTGTGCTGAACAGAGACCAGATCAGGTCATCGTCCAGCTCATCCCCACACACAGGCAGAATTGTCAGTCAAACGACGTGCAGATTCTGCACACCACCAGGGCCTCGTGAGCAAGAAATGAGGGTATTCGAGTGAGAGGGATGAACACGTAGAATATGTGTTTTCTTGTAGAGGCCCGCAGCGCTGAAGCCGCCAAAGCGGCCAAAGAGCAACACAGACAAACATTGTCTCGTCTTGCTCTTCACCGCCACGCCGCAACACCACTAGGTATCTTCTGCGGCTTCGCACTGCCCACTCTCTCTCGGTCCCACCCACCCAACACCTTTGGTGTTTTTCCCTCGAGTTGTCAAGACTTTCCGAACACGTCGTGGACACAACGGGTCTGTCCGAGTCCCGTGCCAGCTTGATTATTTGGGTGTTTTCTGAAAACCGACTCCCTGGTTTCATCCTGTATTGAAAAATGGCCTATATACCTTGAAAGTACTCGTAAATTGGACCTACTTACCACTTTAGTTCACATGAATTGATAGAGATTTGGGCCCACAATGGCACGTACAAGTTGAGCATTTGGGTAGTTATGACCATTTTGAGTGTAAAATGCTAAAAATCACTGACTTGAGTGCCACATTTCGAATTCAAATCCAGAGTGATTTGGGACAACTAAAATGTAGATAATGTTCATTTTACAAGTACTTTCAGGTGAGTAGAAGTTTTTGTCTCCAAGGTAAATCTGCAAAGTCAATGTTTCTGACACCATCATTTTTTTTTTTCCTGGGAGAACCACACAAGGATAGTATGGGTTAAACTGTGTAAAATTTCTCAAACTTTGTTTATTTTATGCTGCAATTTTATTTGAAGTCATTTAGGCCAGAAATGAGCCGGCACTGGGCGCAAGGTGCAATATTCCAGGCCCGGAAATACAAAGGAAATTCCACGTATATTTCAAATCTTCCGGATCATTATGGAGTTTTTACGGTGCCCGTAAATTTCAAGGATATTTCAAATAATCTTGTGATTTGCTTACTATTTCCGGGTGCCAGAAATTTGAAATATCCTTGGCATTTCCTCGGCAAACACTTACTATTTCCGGGATCAGGAAATTTGATATTTCCGGACCCCGGAAATTGCATTCATATATGATCGCCAAACAACCTAAAAAAGGTAATAACCCGAGGAAATCTTGGTCATCTGACTGTTAGGATTACACCTTTCTCTGATCCTAAGATCCCAATCCTAGATAAGGAATAACTAGGACTTGCCATAAAGGGCAAATCCTGTTGTGATATCATGGCATGTGATATAATCTACAGCAGCTAAATGCAGACCTATGTAGGTACACTGTATATATTTACTCAAGCTATTTGGGGGAAAGACGAGCTCACAGTAAGCTGAGCAATTTACTGATAAATTATAAATGTGAATGGCTTTGAATTGTATCTTAAGGAACCAACAAATATACAGATCAAATGAAGCCTCAATTAATCAGGTGTTCATTTGATCTGTTTTAATTTATGAATAAGGGGGAAAATCACGTGTTGCACATAGAAATATCTACCATATGTGACTTGAGAGTGAAATCTTGCGGCTTCAAGTTCTGTTCCAAATGAGATTGACATTGAGCATATACTGCGTGAGCTGGATGTGTGACAGTCAAGTGAATAATACTGCAATTTATTAATTATGTAGAAAAAGCTTGTGTGGTGGTGATAAAGATCTTTCAATCCTGGAATCCACCCAGGGTGGATTTCAGGTTGTCCGTAATTTCATAATTTCAGCAGAGATGAGCCTGAAGTCTACAAATAAGTGATTAGATGTAACGGCTCGGAGTTGAAAAGGAGTCAAAAGATAGCTTACTTGAACTTGAGTGAGAGAGTTCTTGAGGGCAACTGGGATACACACAAAGCAGCTGCTCCGACTCCAGTCAGTACCCACTCACTGAATATGGGATGTGTGGGTACTCACCAAGTTACAGGTCCAGTGAAACAGATCAGGGCTACACATAAGTCAACAAAGTGCAGTACTCGCCAACAGCCCTACAGGCAGTCCGAAAAAAAATCAGATGATGTACATGTAGTCCTGGAAAGAAAAGGTAACAAGGTGAGTGTTCCAGTTAAAACAGCATACCATAATTTATAGGGTTATAGTTCCGGTGTTCTGGGGCACCGGAGATCATAGCAGCATAGTCTTAGCATTTCGGAGTCGTCCACGCTCTATGCACAAACTGGTAATCAACAACAATGTAAGCCTTAGAATTCACAAAGCAATGAAAAAACTTTGCAGAGCAACTGGGGATGTGTGCAGAGTTCTGGCAATCAAACCAACAATGTCAGGGTTTGAATGCACAAGGCAATGAAGAGACTCACCCAATTCATACCAACATAGTTTCGACGTTTCGGAGCAACTCAGGGTGTGCGCATGAGGTCCTAGCAATCAACACAGCAAGGTAAGTGTTTGGATTCCCAAGGCAATGGAAATAAATAACTCACCCAAATTTGTACTGGCATGGCTTCAGCCTTTCAAAGCAGCTGGGGGTGTGCACACAATGTTGGCAATCAAAACAACAAGGTCAGCATTTGAATACACAAGGTAGTGAACTTACCATCCATGGAGGTATAGTGTCGGCCTTTTGATTGAGCCATGGCTGTAAGATACAGGCAAATTGCCATGGCCCTGGCCAGATTGTCATTTGGCTGCACGGTTGGACCCAGCCAGGCCCTGGCTGGAGCTAGAGATGGTTCCTTTCGGACTGGGTTACAAGGTAAATGAAAAATAGAAGACTGTAGCACGGATTGAATCCAGGACCTATTGGTGTGCCAGTATTTCTACAATTACCAGCATAACCATTATACCAAATGGCCCTGACTACCCCATTATTGTTTCCCATTACCTTACAACCCTAACCCAACCTAACCAAATCATTATTTCCCCAATAAATTTTCTAAAATATACCTGGGGACTAACCTATAGCTCTAACACTAACAGCTAACTCTAACCCCCTAACCCCTAACCAAGGCCCCTAAGGCAGGGCCAGTGTAGTGGGACTACATGCTAAATATGTAATATAATGCATATGATGGTCACAGCCTACTCTCCTATTAGTATCTGAAGGCTTTGGTTATTTTAATTTAGGTCGCTTTTAGCCCCTAGCCACAGCCTGGCTGGGTCCAGCCATGCAGCCAAATATCAAACACCTGTGGCGGTGTGAACTATGACGCATTACTATTTTGATGTTAACGGTCTGGCTATGACGCATTACTACTTTGATGTTAATGGCCAGACCGTTAACATCAAAATAGCAATGTGTCATAGTTCACATGGTCTGGCCATTAACATCAAAGTAGTAATGCGTCATAGTTCACACACTCCGGGTCCAATGCTGATTTACAAATTTTCCATGACTTGGGATTGGGCCTCTTTGAGGCCGGCACTGAACCTTTAGGTTCAATTTGCATAGTGAATTCTATGATTCAAAACAATTGGGTTGGCACTGGGGACAATAAGCAATATACAGAGCCTGTATATCCTCAGTATATCCTCAGTATTTTACAAAAATCCCCAGAATATACCCCCAATATACAGGGTCTGTATATGCTCAGTATTGTTGAAACATACTAAAGATATCCTTACAATATCCCGAGGGCTGATGGCTACCATATATGGACTCAGGATATGATCAGTATTTTGTAATACAACATGTACAAACAATGTCCAAAATAGAAATAAAAGACCTGCCTTGTAAGGAGAGGCGCGGCTGAGGGCAATTAAGAAAATTAAAGTTAGGGTTAGGGTTTCCTTATAAGGAAATGGATAAGATAAGATATACCTTATAAGGAAACCCTAACCCTAGCATCAAGTTCCCAATTTCACCTCAGCTGAGCCTTCTCCTTACAAGGAAGGTCTTTTCTTTCTATTTTTGGACATTGTTTGTACATGTTGTGTTTCTAAATACTGGGCATATCCCGAGTCCATATATGGTAGCCATCAGCCCTCGGGATATTGTAAGGATATCTTCAGTATGTTTCAAAAATACTGAGCATATACAGACCTCGTATATTGGGGGTATATTCTGGGGATTTTTGTAAAATACTGAGGATATACTGAGAATATACAGGCCCCGTATATTGCTTATTGTCCCCAGTGCCATCCACTACCCATATTGGACAAACACGGTGATTCTGCCACGATTGACTTTATCGGCCTGCTACCTCCAGACAAAGGCTTCAATTGCATTGCTACCTTCACCTGCCGCCTGGGCTCAGACTTCCAACTCGTCCCAACATGCACTGACATTACGCCCCTGATCTGGCACTGCTCTTCTTCAATAACTGATACTGTGAGAACGATCTCCCTCTGGATATTGTCTCCGACTGCAACAAGTTGTTTGTCTCTGCATTCTGGAAGGCCCTACACAAGTTGACTAGAGTGAAACTCAAAATGTCGACTGCTTTCCACCCTGAGACCGACGGTGCCAGTGAATGCACAAACAAAACTGTTAACCAGGCTATCTGTTTCCACGTCACCCGGAACCAACGTGGTTGGGTTCGCGCCTTGCCGCATGTATGCTTTGACATGATTAACACTGTTAATGCTTTTACCAGCTTACCAGCTTCTCTGGATTCCAACTCCACATGGGCTGCTCCCCTCGGATTATTCCTCCTCTCATCAACCGCCTTGCCACTAATATCTCTCCTGAAGAGAAACTGGCTGCCGAGATTATTGCCCAACTAGCGCTAGACGTCGTGGAGGCGCAGGAGAACCTCCTCACTGCAAAGCTCGCACAGGCAGAGCAAGCGAACAAGACCCACAGCCTGGATCACAAGATCGAAGTCAGCGACTGTGTAAAGCTCACGACGCTCCACTGACGCGCCACCTGTGTAAAGAAGAGCAACAATGTGTTGCAAAATTCATGCCACACTTCGACAGATGTTATGAAGTTATTGCAAAACACAATGAGTGCTCTACATACACCCTAGATTTGCTGAACCAGCCCAACGTCTTCCCCATTTTTCATGCCGCTGAGCTCAAGCCTTATATGGACAACAATCTATTCCCTGGCTGAAAGCTCACCAAACCCGTGCCTATTATCAACAATGATGGCAAACAGGAGTGGTTCATCGAGGACATCATTGACGAGCGCCCCCGTGGCTGCATCAAACAATATCTTGTCCGCTTCACCAGATACGGACCTGAAGGCAATTGCTGGCTCCCTGGATGGGAAGTGGCTCAGGCAGAGGCCCTCAACCAATGCCTTGCACACACTGAGTGAAGACCCTGGTGGAAGGACCTTTTTTCTCCCTGCGGTTGGTTGCCTTCCCCCAGGGGCTCTGTTGGTGGCCAGGCACGCATTTATACCTTTATATTTGATTTTTTGGTGTGGTTTTTGTTTTTCTGGGTTCATATGGACTTTTTAAACGCCAGGAGGGTGTAAACCTACCGTCTTACACAGCTGATCTTACTTACCCATGCATCACTCCGTGACGTGTTTTCTTGTCCCATACTCTCATCTACTGTACTTCCTGCTCTACCTTCTTGACCCCCAAACTATGATTTTATTGTTCTATCGGCCCGACTCTTAGTGTTTTCTCACCCTCTTGGCGAAGGTGAGTTTCCAAACTTAAGTTTCCTGCTGAGTTGTCTCTAGTCATGATTGCAAATGACTGATATTGACCTGTATTTCCAGAACGCGGGTCTGGAAACAGCACCTCATACGGAACCGCCAGAAGTTCATAACACAGTCGGTGTGTCAATCTATCTTTAAAATAAGGTAGGTTCCCTCTTCGCGTTCGTAAATACTTACTAAATTTCCCTGTTGCCAATGGCGGCCAAGAAGTAGCTCAAACAGGGCTTGCACAAATCAGTAACCGTGGTGGCACCTCCACAAGTAAATTTGACATCTTGAATCCATCCTTGTAGCTGACCCTGCCCTCCATTAGCATTGTTCATATTGGTTATTTGGTTCATATCAACTACGCACCAGATTTAGAGCACTGCCACATCAGCCTGGACAGTGTCCAGCTGCGACCCTGTATCAATGATTGCACAAATAGGCTTGCCTAACGTCTCCATTTCCACCTTAATCAGAATTCTTTCTGTTTGTGGCCATGCAAGGTTAGCAATTAATGGATGATTCTGGGAGCTGCCTAAAAGCACTGCACAAACATTTTTAACATGTATTAAGTCTTGAAACTCCATGTGCAGAATCTTTGATGTAACCATAATTCCTTGAACGATTAGTGGAATTGTAGTATTGAGAATGTGTTCCATTACCTGTTGTGGGTCTACAGTCACCAAAAGTTCCGACTGTCGCCCTACATTCTTGGGCCCAGTGTTTTCATCTCCTTCAACCACAGTCTCCTCCTTCTTTCTCTTTGGCTTCTCCTTCCCTGCATCATCCAACATTTCTATATCCTCTATGCTTTCAAATCTTATATGCCGTGCCTCGACAGGGGTTATTTCAAGAATGGCATCCACTGGTGATGGAATGTGATTGTTGACAGGTAATATTTCCTGATCACCCACCGCCAGCTTCTTGACAGGTGGCGGTACAGGGTCCTCTGGTTTAACAGTTTTGCTGCGTGTGCTGGGCCCTACGGACGATGGCTTCCCAGTAGGTTTGTTGTCAAGTTTGTGCACTATGCGGCCCCTTCCTTTGTCCCGACTGGGTAGATATACCCCATCAAAAACTTCCTTCCTTGTGGTTCGAGTACTTCGGTGGGAACGGTGGAAAAGGAGGGGTGGAACCTGGAGAATTGGTGGAAGGTGAGAAGCGCCTCCACTTTGAGAGACTATCACTGGGGACAATAAGCAATATACAGGGCTTGTATATGCTCAGGATATGCTCAGGATATTACAAATATCCCCAGAATATACCTGCAAAATACGGAGGCCATATATGCTCAGGATATTTGAAACATAAGCCTGTGGGAGTGGGCAGCGATCGTCCCATCAGTGATCTATTTGTACATGCTGATTGATCAAGGCCCCTTGCCAAAATCCCAATCAAGAACGCCTTCATGTTTATAAAATTGTACACAGAAAATCACGTGAATCGTAGGAGGTACGTTCTACATAGGCACTTTAATCTTGAGATTGGTTAACAAAATTTTCTTTGGCTAAAAAAATTGAGTGTTTTCACGTCACCGGCACGATCAGCATGAGCTACCCGAACTATTTATCCTTACCGATCTCGAGATATTAGTAATATTATGCGGCATATCCCCGGCCGGAGCCACCAAAATGGGGTAATGGGCCCAAAAACGTGAAGTGCCGGACAGGACATCTGATGCGTGATTTTGAGTGACATATGCGTGATACGTTGCGTCAAAATCACCAACACGACCAAATCTTGACGCGCCGCCGCCTTATGTGCATTGCGAATAAGGTGTGCTACTTCCTGGAATGCTTAATTACATATTCTGACCTCCCAGGCCAAACTCTAGACCGATCTCACACTCTACACACTCTCAATTCTCAATTGAATCTCCACCACACGACCGATATATTGGAACCATTATGGGCTCGGGAACGAAGAAGCCACTATCCAGGAAAGGCAAAAGGCCCACCCCAGCGCAGAAAGCAGCGAGATCACTCAATGCTCTTGCAAACAAGGAGAATTTTGTCCCTTGCGCTACTACACCTTCTGCCCCGCCAAAAGCTGTCGCACCCCCGAAAGACTTCAAACACAAATACCAGAAGCTTCAATGGAAGTTCAGGCATGCGAAAGCTCGCGAAAAGAAGCTTCTGATGGAACTATCGACACTTAAACTGGCGGATGCCAGCACGAGGCGCACTACACATCTAGCATCGCGGCGCATCGCAGAACTGACCACTATCATCGAGAAATTTGCTGTCGAGGGCCACAAAATTTCTGTGGACTCGAAGGCCACTGTGGAACTCTTGCGTGTACAGATAAAAGCTCTTAAACAACGTCTTCGGCGCTCAATCCGGAGTCTCTCACGTACTGTTGATCGTGCAAAGAAGAAGTGGAGTGTTCGCAGCATTACGGACAAGGGGATCTATACCATGCAGGCCCGGAAGCTTGCACGGATTATTGCAGATACTGGCTGTGCTTGCGGGAAGGTTGGGCCACTTCTGGAGCGTATTGGGGACATCTTCGGCATCCGTGTCAACCGATCAATGAGTCGTAGAACCGTTGGAAGAGCAATTGAGGAGGGTGGTGTAGCGGCAAAAATGCAGGCAATATACGAGTTGTCTCAGAGCAAGGGTGTGCAGCGTTGCACCACGAAGATTACGAGACTGACAGAGCCCAGGCGTCACAATTAGCGCCAACAGCACATCAAACCGTGGCATAAACATTGAATCCTTGCACATGGCCCTCCGTGTTCCAGACTATGCTTCGGGGAACCTTTCGATTGACCCGAACTCGACGCCGAAAGTCCGGTTCCTTGGTGTAGAAAAGACCATTGACCATACAAGTGCAGAGTCGGTCCGAGGTCGGGAGGAGCGTGTCCAGGAAAGCTCTGACATTTTTAATCGGAGCCCCCTCGCAAATCGTTTAAAGTGCCACTATTCGGTCCAGGAGTTCCTCCGAATCTTGTGGGGGATGAACGGGGACCACGCGTCGACTGAGAAGGGAACCGCCAGGGGGCTTCAGGAGAAAAAACACAATGCCAGTATCCAGGACTTGGGGGAAGAAGCCTTGGCTGGAAAGAGCTACATGGATCTAGTCCTCTATCTTGCTGCTTGGAACGCGAAGAAAGTTGCAGAGGCAGGGGGGGAAGCTGCATGGAGTGCATTGTCGCCAGCGGAACAGACAGATCGTGACGCGAAGCTGATGAAGGAGATCGTGGCAGTCCTGGGAAAGGAAGCCTACGATGCGCTATCTCCTGAGGACTGCCAGACGCTGGACCTGTTCATTTGGGGCGGCTGCTGCATGCACAAAGATCTCAACAGTTTCAAGGGCGGCAACAACGAGATGATGCTGGAGTGGAAAAATCTGGGCCTCGCCGGTCCTGTTCTCCTCGCGAATAAGGCCAATGCTGCCATCCTTCGCAACCTGCTTGATCCTTCCGTTCCGGTTGATGCACCACTCACCGAGGATCAATTCAGAGCGTTCAAGGCTTCTACTCGGGGTGGCGTTAAAGCTTGCGCACTCGCCGGAGCGATCTTTAACAACAAAGATGACAAAAAAGGACAGGCCAACAAACACGTCGACTTTATGACCGGAAAACTCGGGCAGCAGCATCACAGATTCCCTGATACTAGCAATACTCGCTTCGGAAGCTTCGGAGACGCAGCGGCAGAGCTGCTTAAATATCTCCTGCAATACCTCGATATTATGGATATCATCAAGTGGTCGAAGAATAATCCATCACTCACCAATATTGAAAAGAATCTCCTGGCAGCTCTGCGCGACCTGGCTACCTTGACGGAACTCGCCGCAATGACAATCTATCGTGTTCTCATCACCCATCCCTATCTGTGTCAGGTTTGCGGACCAGGTACAGAAAGCACAAACTTACTCGACCTGGGTCCACTTCACCAAGAACTGCGCGACCATATCCAAAGTCTTCTCGATGATCCCGAACTCATTTTTGGATTGGATGCCTCGTACGAGACTGCCACGCTCGACGGCAGGGAGTGGAGTGACCCTTCTGCAATGGAAGCTGTGTTTAAGCTCATTCCGTCGCTTCCCCATGTCCAGGAGATCACCATGGCTTTTTTTCGCGGCGCGTTGACAATGTGGACCCGATTCTCTGCCGAATTCGCTCCTGGGGGTCTGATTGATCAGGCCTCTGCAACGGAGCGCCAGCTGGCCTGGATGCCGTCAACTAACGACACGAACGAGGGTGCTCTCGGCGCTTACTGTGTCGCCGTCCGAGGCAAGCCATCTCTCACACTGCATCAATACAATGCGCAAGCAATGTTCCGGAGAAACAGCACCCAGGATTTCATGGATGCAGTCTTGACACCCGAGGACCATGCATACATTATGCGGGAGGCGAGGTGCATTGATGAAAGTGGAGAAGAGCGCAAGAGGCAGCAGAAGATCGTTGATTTTCGGGTCCAGACAGCCGCCATGCAGAAAGAGAAAGCTCTTGGTAAAATTCTACGGAATGCTAAATTGCTCCAGGACAACCTCAAACAGGATCTTCTATCGCCTCCGGAGATGGACAAGTTGACTGTTGAGGGCCTCACCAAACAGATTCATGCATATTGGGCTCGTGGCATACCAAATCTCTTCAAGCCCGGCCACTATAAGCTAAAATCAGACAAGCTGGTGGCCCTGATGGAAGCGTTCGAGTGGTACAAGGTCCATGGAGTGCAGCCACCAGTACCAGTTGTGTTGACGGCACCCATCGAGTTGGTTCCGCAGGTTATCGAGGAATGGGAGGTGGAGGAGGATGTCGAGATGGAGGTTTGATGCATAATTAAATTAATTTCAGTCACTTACAACATATATTATGGTCATATAAATGTATTAGAAGAATCCTGTGCCCGCTCTCGCTCCAGAGCATGCTCAATGGCTTCAGAGGAGAATGTGGAGGTAGGCGGCGTGGTTTGATGTGGCTGTGCACTGATCCATCAGCCCATCAATTTCCCATCGCTGCCCACTCCCACTTATCATAAGGTAGGTGTCAGTCACTCCCCACTAGCAGTCACATGACCAAAGCGTGACATTCGCAAAGCTCCGGCCACAAAATACTGGGACACAAAGTAAAGCCGAGAAACAGTGTATTTGAGTCCCCTCTACAGATCTTTGGTTCCAGATTCTCAAACTATGCCTCTGTTATGGAGTAGTATACAATTTTTCCAACCCATTTTCTTTGAATGCAGAAATGCTTGTTTCATTGAATGGCCACGGTTTGGATTTTGGGCCCAAAGATATTTGCTGCTTATGTAAGGTTCCCATGGACCATATACGGCGATACCTACCAGCAAACACGGCACGTACTACCTGGCATCAGCCATTCAAACATTATAACAGACTTCACTGTGTTCTGGTTGTATTTCAGGGTCCTTAGCCATGCTCAAAGAATATATTTGTTATGGAGACATATCTTGGGGAAAATCCGATTTTTTCGGACCCTTCGGAATGGTGAATTTGGTCGATTTCCAGTGGAGGTGCGAGAACCATCGAGGTTTTTGCCGCATCACATCACATGTGACATGTCATGTGACCACTAGTGGGGAGTGACTGACGCCTACCTTACTGAGGATATCCTTACAATATCCTGAGGTCTGATGGCTACCATATATGGACTTGGGATATGCTCAGGATATTATAACACAATATGTACAAACAATGTCCAAAATGGAAATAAAGACCTGCCTTGTAAGGAGAAGGCTCAGCCAAGTGCAATCTGAAACTTGATACTAGGGTTAGGGTTTCCTTATGGGGAAGTAGATAAGATAAGATATACCTTATAAGGAAACCCTAACCCTAACTTTGATTTTCCCAATTGCCCTCGGCTGAGCCTCTCCTCACAAGGCAGGTCTTTATTTCCATTTTTGGACATTGTTTGTACATGTTGTGTTACAATATCCTGAGCATATCCCGAGTCCATATATGGTAGCCATCAGACCTCAGGATATTGTAAGGATATCCTCAGTAGGTTTCAAATATCCTGAGCATATACCTCCATATTTTCCAGGTAATTTATAATATCTTGAGCATATCCTGAGCATATACAGGCCCTGTATATTGCTTATTGTCCCAGTGTATATAGACAATCTAGTCTCTCAACTTTGAGGGGTTAGTTGGTATTATCAGGTGGCTCCAAGCTACAAGACCCCAAAAAGACGAGGAGGAAAAAATCATCCTTCAGTTGATGCGTACCAACAAAAAGTTGCACAAAGAATTAGCATACCTGTACTCATTCCGCCTTTCGGGTTCCAAGTAATTCAGTTGCTGGGTTGCATTTATGACGCACTATTGGGGCTTGTCAAAAGAGCATGGTCAGCCTTTGGCCTGACTTTCCTGACCAGTCAACACCACAGGCCGAGGATTCCGGTGTGTCAAACGGAAGCTTCCTCAATTTCTCAAAACTCGTCAAACTCACTTCCTAACCTGCCCCACACATGCCGCCATTCTCTCACTCGACCGCTCCTCATGGATGGGGCTGCCGAAACTCCCCTCACTTCAAATACCATATTGCAGCAGCTGATGGAGGTTTTGCCCTCTTATCTGCCCCTCCTGCCTGCCCAGCCGCAAATCCACAGCACCCACAGCCCCGTCGCGAACGATACCCTGAACCCATGCCTTGCCAACTCTGCTGTGCCATGCCTTTCCCCTACATCCTTGTTCTTCAACGACTTGTTTCTCCTCGAGCCTAATCCCTTGAATGACTCATTCTTCAGCGACTCATTCCTCAATGACTCGTTCCTCCCTGAGTCTGATCCTTTGTTCCTCCCCGAGTCTAATCCCTCGAATAACTCATTCTTCAACAACTTGTTCCTCTCTGAGTCTGATCCCTCAAATGACTCATTCTTCAACAACTTGTTCCTCCCCAAGTCTAACTTTCCCTCGAATGACTCATTCCTTCTTGCCAACACGCACGCTTCCCCTCACAACTATGAATTTGACTCATTGTTTTGCCATCTTGCTGCATCCCCAACAGATGGTCTGTATCTGGCTCACTCAGTGCTCGCCTTCTGGAATGAACCCAAAAGGCCAGCAGGTAAATCCGCCCTCTGCACTGGCGACATGTGCGACCTATTTACCAGCTTTACTAGTTACCCGGCAACAACATATAATTCCAATGCTGCGCTATGAGCAGCAAGAGCTGATCCGAAAGCTGCATGTCGCTGTGACCGCCGGATGGGTGCCATACCCAGTGTGAGCTATCACGTTGTGATCACCCCGGAATACGGTAAAAGAAGCATGAAACGAGCATACCGAGCACCGCGGCTGTGGATAACACATCAAAGAAAACGAAAGTACTAACACCAGGGGCAAAAGCCAGCGCATGCGGAAATGACATGCGTCAAGCGCATGTCTTTCGCACTTGGTCGCGTCCTCGGATGAGTGATTGACAAAGGTGTTAATCACCTCTTTGGCACCTTTGTTTTTCGGGGCAAATTCAAAGGAAAAACAAAGGTGCCAAAGAGGTGATTGACACCTTTATCAATCACTGATCCGAGGACGCGACCAAGTGCGAACGACATGCGCTTGACGCATGTCGTTTCCACATGCGCTGGCTTTTGCCCCCGGTGTAAAACAACTACCGCACAAATTGAACGCGACTCAGAAATTCTGACATGGACGACCAAGCTCAGCAGGTAAAATAAAAAGATGAAGAAGACGCATCGCAAACCCACGGCTCAAATCGAACGAGTGAACCTTGGTTACGTAATATATCCGCGGGACGACACACCAGTTATGCCACGCAGGCGACGAGGAGTCTCAAGAAGGCGAAACAAGGTGTGTTCCTCGAACTTACAAGCGGACCAAGCACCCTTCACTCAACACCGAGGCTGCGCCGACCTATCGGAGGAGATTAAAAACGCGCTGGGACGAGGAAAAGAGACACCGAACCGTCTGAGCGCACCAATCAAGGCACCGAGCGACGGGAAGACCATCTGAGCGCACCAATCGAGGCACCAAGCGACGGGAAGACCGTCCGAGCGCACCAATCCAGATACTGAGCGAGGGGAAGACCGTCCGAGCACACCAATCCAGATACTGAGCGAGGGGAAGACCGTCCGAGCTCACCAATCCAGACACCGAGGGGGGGAAAATGTGTACCGAGCATAGGGAACGGGTTACTGAGCGGGAAGAAGGAGCATTTGGGGAAAGACCGGCCGGATATTATGAAGGTTGGATGAGTAGGCACCGAGCGGAGAAGGAGCTGAGCGAGGAGGGCTGCAGAAGGGCGTAGGGAAGGAGGACGGGCGGTGTTATCCGGGCAGGTGGGAGAGGGGAGCCGGCTGCGGAATTGGGGAGTATAAATACAGCATGTATGCTGATAGAAAATCATCTCGGTTTGGGACCCACATCCTCTAAAAAGCTGTAAAAAGCTCTATAGTACCACTCGGTCTCACCCAAAACAAACTGTTATCACCGGAAAAACACTCTCTTGCTCCTCGGAGGCACTTTCCTTCCTACACCGAGCCGTCTGTCGGCGAAGTCAGGTTATTATCGAAACCCAGCTCTACACTTCCCTATCCGATCCAACTCTCTTCCTCAACAAAAGGGGGTAGTTGAAAAACCCTCACACAAAGCGACGCAGCCAAGTTTGGCGTGTAGCCACTAGCCTAGATCGGAATATTTGCCCTCGGCGAGCAGATAGGAGAAGAAGAGAAGGAAACGATTGGTCAGGGCAATATTACAGAGAGGTTGAAAGAAAGGAACACTCGGCCGAGGAACCGAGCTTGTTAAAACAATCTCTGCCCCAGCCAAAAACAATCTGCACATTAAAACACCTTCGGAGTCGGACTATACAACCGAGGAGGCCCGCTAAAACACATATATTCACCTCGGCGTCCTAGATTCGGAGCCAGCATTGTGTTCGATCATCCCTTCTCGACAAGCTGTAGAGCTCAGTCTGACGGCGCACACTGAGAAGACTGATCTATCTGCATTAAAACGTGGTAACCAGTTGTAAATTACACCTTCTTTACTGAAGAAACACACACTCCTACATAAAAACCACACTCCGATTTAAATAAACCTAGCACCGAGGTGCACTGTTCACAACGACAGAAAATATTCCCCCTAGAGGATGTACACTTCTAAACTGGTCCAGGTTACCACCTCGCTCGGCAGTTTACGAAACCGCAGTCCACATCACACCAGGTTATCCCCTTATTTATCCCTGTCATCCACCCTCTGTCGCCCCGGAACTGGCCAGCATGGCGGGTGCATGGTATCCTACACCAGAATAAAATAACCATCTATAATTGCTTACTGAGCTAAATATACTTGTTTTTCCGTGATTCAATTTGCATGTTGTTGAATTGGACCTATCTCATTTCTGGTAGACAGTATTCAGGGGCGCCATCCAGCTTAAATCTCAGCCTTCAGCATATGACATTGCAAAAGCATTGCAAAAATCCCAGGCTTCTCTATCCACCATCTACATCCCTAAGCACCGCTCTGTTCTGTCATATGTCCGTACAATCGCTCAAAATTGCCTTGCAGAAAATTGTGGTAGTGGCGAGGGAATCCCCTTCCAATAATTCTGTCTCTGAATTTGAGGCTGATGTCTTGGAAGATGAAAGGTTGCAGCAGCTTGTTTCTTATGTTTGATAGATACAATTGTCTTGTTTGAAGTAGTTCCCTACTACACTCGGACCCGTTATCGAAGTTGGTGAGGACGCCGGAAGGGTGCTGAGCATGCCAATGGCATCGTCCTCCATGTCAGCACAGGCATCTGTGTCCACAAAAGAAGCCAGCAACGAGGCTGCCTGCCATCCACTCAACTTGTGACATACATGCAACGGACCTCCTTTGCGACAATGCCAAGAACGATGTGACACACTCCAGCATCCCCATGCATGCACCTACAACCTCCCCTGTATCTTCTTCACCATCCAATGGAGCCCCAGAAAGAATAGGCATGAACGGGAAACACCGCTGGCGAGATGTGTTTGTGCCTCCCAAAAACGGGGGGTATGAACACTGCATTCCAACATGCGTCCTGGGGAGCAATAAGCCCTCCCGCTCGCACAGACGAGCACGGCGCGCAAGTAGGCAGCGAGAATGATTCCCAAAAAGGGAATCGGATTTTGTAGTATGATACAGATGTGTCCGTTGATGCACACGTGATTGCACAAGATACCCATGCTCACGTGATCGTACAATGCACTCACGCTTCTTCTTGAAATCCTTGCTAAACATGCTGAATGCTCATTCTTCGAAGATGGATCTGAGCTTGAGCTTGTTATGCTGCACAACGCAACAACACATTGCTACAGACTCTACATTGTACTTCGAACAATTTACATATTGGATCAGATAACACACACAACGGCCAACACAGCCATTGATGTAGAAGCTCCCTTTACATCACAGGTGTTAAAGCCATCAAATGAAATTATTGCAATTTGCAAAATTAATGTCCTCCGCCTGAAAAATAAAATAAAAGTTTTGAGTTGGGCACCGAGAGGTCGCGGGTTCGGACCACGCTGCCGACATCATTTTTACCATCAAATCACAACCAAATAACGCGCGTTTTCAGTCGCACTAGTCTTATGCGGTATCTCTGACCCATCTTGAAGAGCATTGATGGGGTAGATATTTTTCTGGAGGTCATCCAGTGGGTCTACTAATTTTGGGAGGCAAGTTGAGGGCACTACCATGTAATTCTTGTATACATGTTAAGCTGTTGAATTCCCGATGTATTAAATTCCCTAGGATGTCACTGATGGTCTTCATTAATGGAACAGATCCTGAATGCATTTCAATACAACTTTGGCCTGCTTCTTAGTTCTCACACCGCAACAGAAGCAATTCAGGCATAATTTTTGCAGCTCCAGAATTGTAATATCTTGGGACAGATCCCGGCATAGAGAGATCCAGGAACCACTGAAAATTTTAAATCCTGTCCTATATATGTTCCCTAAGTTACCGATCCATGAAACAGCCTTGAATTTGTGTATTCTTACCTGAAGCATTCGGAAATACATGACTTTGAGTGATTTAACTCAGACCTGGTCAAAGTTCAGTAAATACATCCCCAAGCTACGGAAAACAGCTCTGAATGATATAAAATTATTTTAGAACATGATTTTGGCAGCGGAGCCCAAGGGACCGGCGAAGAAACGACGACGCGACTGAAAACGCGCGTTATTTGGTTGTGATTTGATGGCAAAAATGATGTCGGCAGCGCGGTCCGAACCCGCGACCTCTTGGTGCCCAACTCGAAACTTTTATTTTATTTTTCAGGCGGAGGACATTAATATTGCAAATTGCAATAATAAGATGGATTTGTATTTCATTACAAGTTATCTAGCAGCAATGGTACAAAATGCCTATTATTCAAAGCCTGTTGGATAGTCAGTAGGACTTGGCGGCAAAATGAAGGCAGCAACGGTAGCATACACACATTGATGAGAGGGAGCATGTGAAGCACGGGCACGTCGAGTTTGCAGGAGGCTGAGAGATAGAGACGGAGGAGCTTGGGACAGACACTGAGCTGTCCAGTGCCTAGGGAATGTGAAGGTTGATGTCCGGTGCCTGGGGAACAGAGGGGTTGACCCAACACAATTAATCTATTAGTGTTGTGAGTTATGTGAGCATTTTTGGGAGAACAAGCAGGGCCCACCCAGTAGCTCGTTGCAAGTCGCATTGAAGTTTCCTCTTTGCCGAATGTAAACTTCACGAGCAGCAGCCAAATTCAGAGATTTCCCGATCAGATGTTTCAAGGCTCGGATTTGAGCATGGTCCAAAATCAGTTTCTACAGGATTAATCAGATAGGGCAACAGGCAAGCACGGGGAGACACACATGGGGGACCCATAGCCATAGTTTTGTATACGGGCTGTGGTGGGTGCAAGAGCTGGAGGGGCTTTTACGTGCCATTTGGATAAATTTGCGAAGACGTGGCCCCACTGAAAACCTTTATAGTGCTTGAATGACTCATCATGTATCTTACAAAGGCCTCCTGACAAGTGGTCCTGACCTGACATTGGAAAGACGAACATTGCAGTCAAAGCTGTCAAGGGCTTCCCAAATTTAAATGCCAAGGCGGTCAGGCATGAGGTGTGTCAACGCTGCTCGGTCATTGTCCTTCTAAAAAAGAATTCCGAGATGTCCAAATTTAATTCAATTCCGCAGTGTCCCATGGCACAACGAAAAAGAACTGGTGGCCCTTCCTTCACCTTCACTGCAGGATGGTCAGCGCTGGAGGGCGGCACTAGTTCTGGACAGCCTGGAAATGTTACCCTTCCTGGAGCCTGAAAATAACTCAGTAGATCTCACCATGCTCTTCCTCTCCTTTTCTGGACACAGATTTTGTCAGCCTGCACTTTTTTTTTTTTTTTGAAACAGGTTTATTTCCCCTCTGTCGTGTACAATATGGTCGGATCTCTCTTGTACGCAGGTATATAGTTCTCGATAATGTGGTAAATAGCAACTTTGGATGTATGAGCGGCATTGCTCGGAACGCACTCAAGGTGCGAACCTAGCAGGGAAGTCCTGCATACTAGAAAGGTGATGTGCCAGTATAAATGGTATGATAAGTTAATTAATTTGGAATGGATTTTTGGTATGATCGGGATGAACAGGGTGGCGTCAAGTTGGTGGGACCCAATCCATCCCAATATTGTGTGGCACCCGTGGATGAACTAGACTGGCAGGGAGTTCAACGGCACAGAGTTCAGTGAGGTGTTCGCTACGCGTCTGGGTTTCAAGCGGCGCGAGCTCAGGGATGTTGCCAAATACGGTGTGATATCGCCCAGAACAGGCGATGAATTGAAAAAGCAGGGGGAGGAGTTTGGGGTGCGACAGTAGCTTCTCAAGGACATGACTGTCATGGCCACCGCAACGGTGCAGCTTGGTGCGGGCGTTGGCGTGGGCGGGGCAGTGGAGGAGGTAATGAATGGCTGTCTCTTCCTCTTGATGGCAACACAGGCAGACTGGGGACTCAGCACGCTTGATCCCATGAAGATGTTTATTGAGGATTGTGTGGCCGACGCGGAGTTGTAGGAGGATGACGGCGAGCTTTCGTGGCATGCGTTCAGTGAGTTTAATGTATTTTGGGGAGGGGAGGTAGCATTTAATCCGGGGATAGCGCAGGGACTTGCACCACTCGCACACGACCCGCTGCTTCAACTCTCGGTGTTGAATTGTTGCTTGCACACGGAACACCCCACTGGAAGGACGACACCGCGATAGACATGCTGATAAAGCATAAAAGATTGGCTGAACTGGGATTCGAACCCAGGACCTTCTCATTGCATGGGAGATGCTCTATATCCAACTGAGCTATTCTGCCGATAGTGTGCAAGGAACAAATCCATTCTGCAACACATGCGGCATGGCACGGTCCACGGCGTGACCCTCCTGTGCAGCCCTCTTCGCCTCCTCGTCGGCGCACTCGTTCCCAGGAATGTTGCGGTGACCTGGTGCCCATCGAATTGTGAGCTCCATATTGGGATGCTTGCGTCTGACTGAATTTGCGTGCTGGTGTAACGTGTCCCAGATGTAATGGGAGGGATTGGGGTATGGGCTGCATGTCGTGTCGATGGTGGGGGTGCTGTCAATGATCATGGTGGCCGGGCCAATGATTTCTGGCTGCCCCCACAACAGGCCGAGCGATAAACTCCCGCCGATGCCCTCGCTCTCATATACCGTGTGGTCGGTGTCCGGCCCCCTAAATGAAGCCACGCAACACGGACCTCCACCTGTCACAGAACAAAACTGCTGATGAACCTATCTTCCCATCAATCCCTGACCCGTCTGAGTAGACCTTCCACCGCACCGTGGCCACTGCCTCTGCCTCCAACGCCTCATCCTTCGACCCTGGCTTCACCACTGCCACACCCAACTCCCAATTAGCCTGAATCTTGAAGTTGTGCATGAGCTCATGCAGCGGCCTTCGGTATTGCTTCACGTATTGCTTCGCGGCGTTGGCAACCGGTTTGTGCAGTGGGTGAGTCGCGGGGAGCATTGCGAGGCGCACCGCAGCGCCATGCCGAACTTTCCCAATCAGGTGCTCAACTGGCAGGAGATCCGCATACACGTCAAAGATGTCCATTGGTGTAGACAAAAGCGCTCCTGTGATCGCGAGGGCCGCGCTGTGCTGGATGGTGCGTACCTTGCCCAAAATGGCTCTGGTTTTCGAGTACCGTGCCTTCACACTAGTTGGGTTGAGGAAGATGTCCGCGCCGTAGAGCATGCGTGGGATGCACCCCCCACGGTAGAGGCGCTGCATGGGTCCAGCCTTGATTCTGCGGGACGACCGCGCTAAACGTCCTATGCACCCCAACCATGACTGGCCCTTTGCCAGTGCCGCTGCGCCCTGTTCCTTCCACCGCAGTTCCCGGTCCAGGTGGACACCCAAGAGCTTGACTGACGCTGACGACTTGATGACATGCGGGCCGAGCTTGAGTCCAAAGCATGGCAGGGGGACCAGCTTTTTTGGCTCGAACAGAGGCGCCTCCCTGCGACACAAGGCGTCCAGCAGTTGGTATTTCGCAGGGCCGAACTTCGCATTGCGCTTTGCGGCCCACTTGTCAACGCCTCCTGGATGCTGTATGATATCGCGTAGCTTGCGGTGAGTAACATGGAAGTCAGAGCCGGTGGTGACAAGTGTGTTGTCATTGACAAATATGATCCCATGCTACCCGTTCTTCACGTTCGGGATCTCTGCCAGCCCTGAATTGTACATCAAGTAAGCTATACCAGAGTGTGCGTCGTCCTGATCAAGCCTTCTGTCAACCTCGAACGGCTCCAATATGAAGTCGTCGAAAACAATCTGGCTACATTGTCCCTTGTAACGCCTCCGTATCCAGTCCATATGCTCGCGTGGAACACCCAGCATTCACATATTGTGTATCAAGCACTCAAGGTCAACGCTGGGGAACGCACCCTTTCCATCCATGCACAGAACACTTGCAACCTCTCCCCATCGCCATGCGTCCTTTATGATCTTTGTCACTGCGTGAAGTGCGTCTGTCGTGGAGCACCTCGCACATGCACCATAATGATTGGACAGTAGAATGCCTGCACGCTCGGCCTCGGTTGCAATCTGGAGTGTCTTCACTGAGTTCAGGAGCCACGCTTCGCTCTCTGTGAGGCACACAGGGTGGGACGGTCGGTATAATTTGCCTTCCCCGGCTTGCGTAAAACAATACTGTCTATTTTGTTCCAGCCCAGTGGGTAATAATCCAGCGTGTTGAGCGATCAGAAGATTGGACCGTAGTATGGGACTAGGAGGTTGTCAGACACAATAGCCAATACCTGCACAGGATATGCAGAAAAGACCAAGGCTGTGCTCAAGGAGAAGAAGGGATGTGAATGGCCTGTAATTGCTAGTGGAGATATGACCAGCTCAAGACTGGAGACTACAACTACAACAGGCAAGTATATATACAGCTAAACTAGTCATCCTGTATCAGTAAGGCTGAGTAATGAATGAATAAGAGATGAGTAAGAAGCAGGAGGTGCTCAGTCAGCGATCAGTAATACGAACTAAATATGGTAGCTACAGTGCGATCAGATCGGATCTTGAGTCAGACAGCATGGATAAGCTCAGATAAGATTAGATAAAGAGTCTGTTCATGACATTACCCCCTCTTAAGGATTGTGTCCACACAATGGGTCGGACAGATTGCATCTTGCTGTTTCCCAATTGTAGAGGTGGCCCAGCAAACATGGTGTTGCCGTAAAGTTTTCGATGGTTTTATAGTTCAAGTGCACGTTGCGGGGCTTGGGACGAGGGGCAGAGGGGTGGGTGCGGTGGAATTCATCGAGAACTCCATCGTTGTCTTTGAGATTCTCAACTGGCTCCCAGCTGTCTTCTTCTTTTGGATATCCTTTCCAATGCACAAAATACTCGAGCTTCACCTTTCGAAGCCTCGAATCCAACACTTCTTCAACTACATACTCAGGCTCATCATCAACAAGTTCAGGCGGTGGCAGTGGTGGTTGTTTTTGGGAGGCGAATTTCGGAGCGGTGTGGGGAGAGAGGAGTGTCTCGTTAAAGACAGGGTGTTTCAGCCTCCAGGACGTAGGCAGTTCAAGGCGATAAGACGAAGTGCCGATCTTTTCCAGCAATAGCGCTTGTCACTGAGTTTCTTCGCAGGGCGCACAGTGTCGATGTTGGTGCCTTCAACATACACCAAGTCACCGGGTTTGTACTCCTTGGCATCTGTGCGCTTTCGATCATAGAACCGCTTCATCGTCTCTGCAGCTGCTTTTAGAGATGACTCTGCTTCTTCTCTGATCTTCTTCATGCTCTGTGCAAACTTGGCAGCATCGGGTGTGCGCACCGTGGCATCTCTGGGCTCAACTTCTTTCCAGGGATGTTGCCCAGAGTTGAGGAAAAATGGAGTGCTGCCTGTAGCAGTGTGCATCTTACTTATCGTTGTAGGAGAACTCAGCAATGGCAAGCCATTCTGCCCAGTCATCCTGGCGATGATTAACAAAGATCCGGAGGTACTGCTCCAAGTCCTGATTCACTCGCTCTGTCTGCCCATCGGTCTGTGGGTGGTATGCAGTAGAGATGTTCTGCTTGATACCCAGAAGCTTGCACAAGTCTTTGCGGAACTGCGATGCAAACTGTGTTCCCCTGTCGTGAATCAAGCGCTCTGAGAGCCCATGGTCTCTGAACACCCGATCCCTGTAGTGCTTGGCCCATCCCAACGAGTTGATCTCCGAGTTGACTGCCTGGAACTTGGCAGCTTTAGTCATTCGATCAACAAACACCAGAATCATATCAAAGCCATTGGACATTGGAAGCGGACCGATAAGATCAACGGTGACAATCTGCCAGGTCCGAGTTGGGATCGCATATGGAGAGAGCGGTGCAGCAGGTGCCATTCTGCGTGGTTTTGATCTTTGACATGTTTGGCACCCATCTACATGATCTCCCTGCAGATGCGGCCACCAGTAGTTGCGTGTGATCAGCTCCTGCGTTTTATAGCGGCCTGGATGTCCTGCGAGACGTGTGCTGTGGTGCAAGCGAATGATGTCTTCACGCAGCTTCTTATCTCGAGGAACATAGAACCTGTCCTTCCAAGTCACAACGCCTCTGTCCAATTCCTGCCACTCCTTGTTGTTCTGAGCCAGTGCGTGCAGAACCACCTTATCTCTGTTGTAGGCTGCACGCTTGATCCGAGCCATGATGCTGTCGCTGACAGGCTGGTATCGTGGAACTGGGCTCGGAAAAACTCTGGCTTCAAAAGAACAATGTTTTCATTGTCCTTCTCCCCCTTCTCATGACCTGCTCGTCTCGAGAGGTAGTCCGATTTGGCCATAGCCTTGCCTGGTTTGTGATGAAGAGTGAAGTGGAACTCCTGCAACTCCGTCACCCAACGTGCCTGTCGTCGATTTAGCTTCTGGGGCTTTTTGAAGTATTCGAGGTTTTTGTGATCAGTGAAGATCTCAAACACTTCAGTCGCTCCAAGCAGGTACTGGCGCCACTCGGAGAGGGCATGCATGATTGCAAGCATCTCCTTGTCGTAGATCTCGTAGTTGCGCTCAGTCTCATTCAGGGCATGAGAGATGAACGCAACCGGACGCCAGCTGTTGTTCTCCTGCTGTTGCGATAGAATACCACCAGTTGCATAGTCAGACGAGTCGGCCTCCACCCGGAACCGCCCTTCAGCCCGTGGCATAACCAGGACTGGTGCAGTGGTGATCAACCGCTTCAACTCCGCAAATGCAGCCGACTCTACTGCCGTCCAACGCCACACCCCATTCCCTGTGAGCGCAGACAGTGGCTTGGCTACTCTGGAGAAGCCCTCAATAAACCGGCGGTAGAAGTTCATAAATCCGAGGAACTGCTGCACATCTCGCTTCTGGCGCGGTTCAGGCCAGTCAACAACAGCCTGGACTTTGGCAGGGTCCATTTGGATAAGCGGAAGAGGATAGCAGTTCTTAACCGTCATATCATTCAGCTTTCTGTAGTCCTGGATCGGTTGAAGAGATCCATCCTTCTTCTTGACAAAGAAGAACGGAGAGGCCATTGGAGACTTGGATGGTCTGTTACGTCCTGTTCTCAAGTTCTCATCGAGAAATTCGTCGAGCTGCTTCTGTTCATCCAGACTGAGTGGGTAGATCTTGCAGTCTAGATTCTTGGCATTGGGCAATAATTCAATGACATGGTCCCAAGGCCTAGAAGGTGGCATCTCTTTGTCAAACAAGTATCGAAGTCATGGTATTTACGAGGCACCGCTTCCTCGAAGGATTTGGGTTTCTCCTTCTTGGACTCTTCAGACACTTTGCCAGCTTTGGTCTGAAAAACATGGATCTGCAGTTCCTCGTTGAAGTCAACCATGAGCAGACAGTCTCCCTCTTCGAGCTCAGGATCTTCCAGCTCTGGGTCATCAGATTCAGGATCCTCCCAACCCCCTAGCGGTCCACAACGAACCGGGCAATGGTCAAACTTGAGAGTGCTCTTTGCCCAATCAATGGAAGAAGAATTGTGCAGCTTGGGTCATTCATGCCCAATGAACATCTCAGTTTTCCCAAGGTTGGAAACAACGAATTGAAGGACTTCGACGTGCTGCCCGATCTGGAGCATGAGCTCGACGTACTCCGTGATGGGGCCACCCGAATTCAACGAGCCATCTGTGTTGTAGACCGGGATCGGACAGGGATCCTTTTTTGTGTTGCATGATGCTCAGGGTTTTTGAACACCTGGATAGCAGACTGGTTGTCCATGAGGAGCGGAGATGCGCCAGACACTCCATAGCCCAATTCGAGCAGAAGGTTGCGCATCCACTTGATCTCCTTTCCAGTCAGTATCCACACCGGCAATGTATTCAGCCTCGGTGGTGGAAAGAGAGACAGTGGTTTGCAGTTTACTCCGCCAGCTTACTGCACTGCCATTCATCATCACCAAATAACCTCCAGTGCTCTTGCCAGTGTCTTTGCAGCCGCCATGGTCTGCATCAGTGTAGGCGACAAAGGGATGAGTCGAAGATGAGGATTTGGAGTAGGCAAGATGAAAATCAAGAGTTCCTTTGATGTAACAGAACAAATGCTTGACAGCATTCCAGTGAGCTTCTCCAGGGTTGGAATTGAAGCGAGCAAGCACTCCAACGGCATAGGAAATATCCGGACGAATACATCAGAGAGCCAACAGCAGACAGGTAGATGCTGCGGTACTGCTTGGATTGCTCTTCAGTTTTGCACCCATCTCCTTGGTCAAAACAAGACCAGGAAGCATCGGAGTGGTAACTGGCTTGCAGTCCGACATGTGGTACTGCTCAAGCATGTTCACAGCATACTGCCACTGTGAAAGATGGAGGTCTCCAGTCTGTGAGTTTCGCTCAATCATGATACCCAACAGCCATTCTGTGGGTCCGAGATCCTTGACTTCAAATGCAGAGCCAAGTTGAGCAATCACCTTGTCAATTTCGGAGTCCTCTTTTGCAGAAATCATGCCGTCATCGACGTAGATGGGGAGGATGATGCGCACTGTGCCATTGGAGTAAATGTAGCACGAGCGATCAGACTGGAGGCAGCAAAAACCCATAGAGAGGAGTTTCGCATTAAGCTTCTTGTTCCACTGCCAGCCAGCCTGCTTGAGTCCGTAGAGGGACTTGCGCAGTTTAAGGACCTGGCTGTAGTCTCCTTGAGGAAAACCTTCGGGCTGAGTCATATAGACATCCTCCTCCAGACCTCCATTCAAGTAGGCAGATGAGAAGTCAATGGAACGAAGCTTTAGATCATGCTGAACTGCAAGAGCAAGAATGATGCGGAGGGTGGCTGGTTTGAACGTGGGCAAGAAGATCTTGTTGTAGTCAATGCCATGGCGTTGGCCACGACCATCTGCAATGAGTCTAGCGTTGTAGCGCTCAACAGAGCCATAAGACTTGTGCTTGATAACAAAGACCCACTGCGATCGAATGGGCTTAGTATCGGGGGGGGGGCATCCACAACATCCTAGGTGCAGTTTTCAAGGAGTGAGTTTATCTCCGAGACTGCTACTTCTTCCCAAAGATGAGCATCTGCTCGCCGTAGCGCCTCATGATAAGAGCGTGGATTGCCGGACTGGACAGCAGACTGAGCTGACTGCACAGAAGTGACATTGGCTGCCTGAAGGACCAGACTGGTTGGGTCGCCTTGATGCGCTACAATGAGCACACTGCCGGGTTCCAGAAGTATCTCATCCTTGCTGCTGTCCTCTGAATCAGAAGGAACAGCAGGAGGTGGATTCCTAGTCACTCTCCACCACTCCCCTGCAGGCCGATGCATAGTGGTTTCCCTGTGGAAGCGGCGACGAGCAGCAACAGCTAGTGGAGACTGTGGAGGTGACTGCAGAGGCAAAAGTGGTTGTTCTGGAGGGGCAGGTGAATTAGAGCGAGTGGATGGCGGTGCAGGCGGTTGGGAAGGAGCTTGAGTATTTGGATTGGAAGTTGATGCAGGAGGTGCTCGATGAGTGTCATCATCATCATCATCCTCGTCTCCCCTGTTATAGCGCACAACCGGTGGCTTAAACGGAGGAAGATCAACAAAAGGAGATGGAGGAGATTTGGGACAGAGTCTCAATAATGAAGGCTTGTTCCCAGGAAAGTAGCACTCGTCAAAGATGGCACGTTCAGATATCACCATCTTTCTGGTCTCAGGGTTGTAAAACAACCACCCTTTGAGTCCATTTGGGATATGGAAAGTCCGGGAGATTTGGGGGGCCGGCGGTCTGATCAGCGGACCGATGATGCAGTTGATTTCATCGGAGCTTGAATTTTGATGAGTGTGAGCCTGCTGGGAAACATTGATAAACAAATATCGCCGCCAATCCTTGCCTCTCAATCATGGCGTTTTCCGCTGGGCTACGAAGCGACCCTGACCTCGCGGACATCTCCTTCGTACAATTTATGTCTATGACATGTCTTCTCTCTACTTTAAAGCCCGATATTCTTCTGTGTCAGCCAATTGACATCTCAATACATGAAGCTCCTGCATTCCTGCCTCCGACAATTATCACATTCATATCGGAGGCCACTGGTATTGCAACCGACCGCATCTCTAATTGCTGGGGTCTTTTGAAGGAAGATGTCTGGTCCTTCCCGCGACCGGAATTATCAAAAGATGAAGAAGATCTCTTTCGAAAGCACAGCTGGAAATTAGGCCCCAGTACATGTCTTCCCATCTGAACATATGATACTTTGCTGGCCCATGCATCTTAGCATCTCTTTCTCTCTTTCCACCTACACATCATTGTCAGAATCCTGCTTGCACGCGAACAAATCGTCTCAAAAAGGCCGAATCACAACAAGTGGTAGTATATACCTTGGGACACGGTGTGAAGCCTGCATGGACAGTTCACCTCTACTGTCCGGATTGTAACACGAATTATCATTACAATTTTTCTGTGCATGGTGGGATGAGAACATATTACAGGGATACCCCCAAATACATCTAGATAGGTGAACATCAGTTTGCCGAATGCAAACTCATCGGGCTCTGGGTAAGTCTGATGCTAGTTGCCTGGTACGTCCAGACCTTGTTCCTAGCAGTGCGTTCTCATGATCAGATCAGGGTTTCAGCGACGAATTGTTCTTGCTCGTACGACTTGGCATTATCTGAGCAACAAGAACGGGATTTTGCCGTGGGAGGATGGCAATTCGGATGTGTTCTTACAACAGATCACGTCTGGGATTCCTTTATAATTCTCACCCTTCTCGACTACAACAACCGAAAGGATACATGTCTGTATGTGCTGCATACTGGGGATCAAAAGGACCGGTTCAAGAAGGCAATGTGGGCACGTAATAGGGAGGTGATTGAAGAGAGATAAGATGAGATTGGCCACTGCTGCGAAAAGTGCATGCGTCCTTGGAAACGACCGGATGGTACCAAGTGCGAGTTTCATCAATATCACTTAAAGATGCTGATTATTAACGATGGCCTTCTAGACAATGTACAGATCATAATCGGAGACGGTCTAGCAATGGGGCACATCCGCTGTCAAGCTTCCCACTTTACCGCCGAGCTTGATAACAATCGCCACCGCTTCTGTGCGGATCACAAATACTTGGACAGTGTCTGCTCGATTGTGGGCTGTGATGCAGCCATCGTCCCCGACAAGAAAGCATGTGATGATCCACAGCATGCCAAGATGGAACAACTTCACTTTGAACGTGGTCGCGCTGCCTTCACTCTCTGGGACAGACTCCAAAAGCATTGCCTCGCGCATCCCAGCGCTTCAGTAAATGATCAATCACTAGCAGCAGCAATGACCGACGAGGACGATGGTGTGGAGTGGTTCGAGCTTGACGGACAAGGGGAGGTTCGCGTCCATCATGCGCAGGACCCGGGATCTGTAGGATTCGATGACTCCCTTCCTTGTGAGGCATCGAAATCGGAGACGGGGAACTGCAAGTATAAGGCCCTTTTCGGCTGATCACGGATGCACAACGAGCAAACTCTGTGCCAACCCTGCGCCATCATCATTCAGCGTGCGACATTTTATGTCGCGGAGGCCGTGTCAAATGTTCTTCTATGCACCCTCATGTTTTTCTCATTTCTCTTCGCTCATTGCCTGTCCAGCTCTTTGTGGAAAAGACATTCTCAGTTCCGCAAGCCTTCAAGCCGGAGCATTTCGTATATGACACAAATTGTGATGCGAAACAGCAGGTATTGGCCAACCCCGAGGCATGGTCTTGGTTTCGAGATGTGGGCATGACCGTCGACGTCTTCCACTTCTTACACAAGCACAAGATCAGCCACACATTCTGCCAAGAACATTGCAATCCCGCAGATTGTCCCGAGCTCATGGGGCCTGACGGAAAGACGTGGTTCTTCAACACCTCCGTGGCCGAGCAGACTAATGTTTGGCTTGGTGGATACCATTTTATGTGCCGAGAGATGTTGCCGGTGAAGTATAATTTCTTTTTGGACGAAATGATTCGTTTGCGAAACGAAATCACTGTGGCAAAGCTCAAGGCGGACGGACACAACCCCCGGCAGCGCGTCGCTCGTCCGTAGGCCTTCAGCTATATGTATATTCTGCTGGGTTTATTTGTATTCCCTTTGTAAATCTCCGCATTCTCAGGAAACGAGTCTACGAGAGAACCGGCCCACTATGTCATATCATGTACAAATCTACAGTATACATCTACAGTGTGTATCTATAAAGAGTAATCCGGAATGTATAAAGAATTGAAGTGACCGTGGATAGAAAAATTAAGCAAGCATGACTTTCCGCGCTCGTTCCCTAAAAATTGACCATGGCTCTTCTGGCGAACGCTGTGCATTGAGCGACGTGTTCTTAAGCACAACGGATGCTTGTCTCCAGATGCGTATTTGATCTTGATATGTAGACTTGTGCCACGGCTCGCCAAAGACCATCTGGAATCTCGTCGCGCGATCAAAGGCTTTCAGGTCTTGGCTATCCATCTGCAGAAAGCCATGCACCATATCAACAACATGCATTCCATGGGGCCACGGAGCCTGGGTGAGAGCGGTTGATGGGGGTGCACTGGTGGTTGGTGTGGATGCGGAAGACGACACCATTGAGAGCGCAGATGGGGGGACAGATGACGGCGGCGAGGGACGGTCTTGGGAAAGTGTTTGGAGCGACGTATCAATTGTGATATGCGGGGCGTTGGCGAGGAGGTGAAGCACCCTTCTCCTGTTTGATCATGCGTTTGTGCAAGACAAACTCGACTTCAGACGCTGAGTCCGATGCCTCATTGTCTGAGACAACAATAACCATCCCTTTGCTCTTCTTGTACTGAGAACAGAGGGCAGAACATTCCTTGGCAATGTTGTAGCGAATATGGGGGGGCTTGGTCTTGGGGAAGACGGTTGAGAGTGTAGTGTCCTCGTCGAACCCACAAATCCCGCGCCGTCGGAGAACAAGGACACCGTCGGTGGACACTACATGGACGTAATGTATGTTCATCCAGATCCATAGTCCATGTTCCGGTGAAAAGCGCTCCAGGTCGAAGATATTGGTGCCTAGTCGCACAAGCATTTCCTTGTCGAAGGTATATGCTGGCCAATCGGGGCACTCGTCCACGTCGACCATAGTGGCAAGCTCGTCATCCTAGATACCAAGATCAGCGGTGGTTTGGGACGGTGTAAATAACATGACTTACCCGGTCAAAATACACCAGCATAAAATGCTGGACATATTGTCGGTCCACGAAGCCACGACAGGCGATAGAGGTACGGATGTGGAGCGTGGACTGGGTACATCCTGCTACAGCCGTGCTTGGTCCGGCTATCTGTGGGCCACCGTTTGCAGCCATCCATGTATCGTTCAGCTGCTTGGTGATGCGGAGGGGCGGGGGGCGCAGTTGTTTAGGTACGCTTGCAGCAGCTAGCCTGGTTCGTGGGAGGGTGGGTTCGCCGGTGGCGTCGGGAGCAGCAGCTCGACCAAGGGCCAGCGTGTCGAGAAGGGCCGATGAATGTGGAAGGTTAGGCGACAGCGACAGCGCACGTAGCGAGCGTAGCTGCACAGCTAGGCGCTGGGCCTGTTCCACCGGAGAAGGGGAGGTGAGGCGGAGGGAAGGACCAGCTTCCATGTCTTCAAGTGAAAGATGGTATGCGCGTTCAAGATCGGCATCCTCGGCTGCCACCTCTCGCACATATTGATCCTGTAAGCTCTCAATCTCTGGAGACGGGGACATGAGAGTGCCAATAGTAGCATCTAAACGCTCAGATTCCATGGTGGCCCGAGCATGCTCCTGTTGTCGGTAACGGTCTAGAGCCCGGATTGGCGCCAAAACGTCTGAGCGCATGTCGTCAAGGGACCAGAAGGGGGTATGACCATCAAAGGAGAGGCCACTGCTGGACACAGCGGGCGCGGGAGCGGGGGTGGGGGTGGATGTGTGAAGGGGAGCTGATGGGACGGAAAGGGATTTCTTCAGCCTATATGATTCATGCGAATGAAGAGTGCATGGGCCCTGCTCATTGCAGTACCGTCTGCATCTGCGATGCGGACAGCCACGATCTATACGTTTCGAAACACAGCTTGTCTTAGCACATTTGGTCGCAGCGCTGGGAAGCGACGGGCCTGCCGCCGTAATTGTTGGTGGCGAGCTCGGGGTGTTGGCCGTGTTAAAACAGTAGAAATACATTTGCCCATCGGCATGCTGATTATGACACTGATAAAAAAGATTTCAGCCTAAGCGGGCAGCGGGGGCACAAGAATACACATACCCGAACATAAGACAAGCCCGATAGTTCTCCGCCAGTCGCAATCTTAGTCTTGAGTGTACTGCCACAGTGAGGACATTGAACGGTGGCTGGAATGGGAGGCGCCATGGGTGGGAGCGAGGAGGAGAGGTGACACGAGAAGGGAGGAGGGAGGAGGGAGAGGAGACGCGACTGGAGGTGCCTTCCCAGATTAAGCGCCTGTCTAATTGGGACTCCGACAAATCCTACCGGCTGTGCCGCCAGACCTGATGGCGGACTTTGATGGCGGACTTTCCAACTCCCGAATTTCCTGCACCCATTGTACTCAGAGAGGGATATCCCATAAAGATGCACTTCTGGAAATAGCACCCAGAAGCGTCTCTCTTGTCCTTCTGCACAAGTACATAGGCGAGGCAGCCCCACACCCGAAGGTGCGACACATCTGGCTTCTGCTTTAGCCAAAGCTCATAAGGAGTGGTGTTCTCCGGAATGTGAGACGATGGATGCATGTTTGCAACATGAATGTATGCTGCAACTGCAAGTGCCTTGAAAGACGGAGGCAGATTGGCTTCATGCAGCATAGCCGTTGTGTGCTCATCAACAGTGCGATTAGCACGTTCTGCTGTCCCATTCTGTTGCGGTCTATTCCTCGTTGAATGACGGCGCACAATGCCTTCAGAGAGCAAATAGTTTTTGAACTCATTAGACATGTACTCCCCACCTTCATCATCCTGGAACTCCTTGATCTTATGTTGAAAGTGGTTCTCAGCATAAGCTTTGAACAGTTTGAACGCATGGAATGTACCCCTCTTGCGCCTCATGTGGTAAGCCACTTTGAAGCTTGTATGATCATCAATGAAGAGAACACAATATCTCCAACCCTCTCAGGTGTAGATCTTGTAATCCTTCAGATCAGAGTGTATCAAATCCAGAGGAGCTGCAGCACGATGGCCAGTGGAAGGAAACGGACCTGCATTCAGCTTGCCTGTAAGGCATGGCTCACAAATCGGATCTGGCTTCTGGGTTGAAGTGATTTTCGCACCAGTTACCAGATTCTTGCTCAAGATCTTCTGAGTATCAGAATGATGGCCTAGCCGACGATGCAGCAGGTTCCAACTGTGAGAGCTGAATCAGAAGAGGGAGATGCAACCTCTCTCACAAATGCCTGGTTCTGCTCATTAATATCTGCCTCAAACAGGAGGACTCTGCTTGAACAAGATGGTGTGTTCATTCATAAGAATGGAGTACCGATGAACCTGAGAGAGATAGGTGGTAGAGATGAGATTGTGTGAAAGCAAGGGAACATAAAGGCCATTTGTGAGATAAATAGGTCGGCGAATTTGTCCGTGTACAAGAAGAGGTCTAAGCAAAATCTTCCCCACCAACTCTGAGTAAACAACAACTCCATTTGCGATTGGGATTGGAACTTTGTGCAGATGGGCATGCAGCAGAAGCTCACGACAATGTGTCATGTGCGATGTGGCTCCTGAGTCTGAGTTCCATCTCTTGTCAGAAACTGATGAAGTTGAGTGGGAGAGAACACTTGCATTAGATGCAACTTGGGACTTGGTGGGTGATGCAGCTGCAGGGGCAGCAGATGCTGAGGGCGGAGCAGCAGCGAGCGAAGTTGTGGTTATTGCAAGGCCAGACAGGGGGTTTATCTGGCTGGTGTCTCCTTCCTGATGAGCAGTCCTGAATGCCTGATGATTGGCATAGGCCTGCTCGATTTTGGACACCTTGAGATCGTCTGGAGACTGCTCAAATGGTGCCTTAAGGACAGAACATTGTCCTTCATCAGGAAAGGCCATTAGAAGAACCATGGCTTGCAGTTCCTCATCAGCATTATCAAGAGTAAAGGACGTAGTCCTAGAATCTTTCAAATGCCTCATAGCAGTAGAGACACAACCTGTGAGAGACAGAAGTGATTCATCCTCTCTGAGACGGACAGAGGTGAGCGTTCTGTGGCATTGAAGTGAGCTCCAGCCTTCCTTGGTGCGAAAATCACCTCCAAGGCCTCCCAAAGGGCTTTAGGGTCGTCCTCATGCCGCTTGACAAGGGGCTTGACATCCTTGGACAACATGCCCCACAGAATGCCAGCACACTTCTCTTTGGCTGCAGCATCTGAAGATGTTGCATCCACAATGGCTTTACAGCTGTTTGCATTGAGCTTGACAGTCCGGAAATATCCGTAAATAAGAGCAAATTTGATCCCGCTTCTTCCTCACCTCGTATCTCGCTCATTTCTTGTCCCACGGACCTCTAACTAGGTGCGTCTGAATCACATTCAAGAGGCGCTTCTAACCATACCCATCTCAGCTCAGCATCGCATATTCTCATTTTGACCAATTTCGGCGTGGATCGCCCGAGCCGCGTACTTGTCGCGTCTCTCCCGAGCGCAATCTGTGGTGGATTTCTCTGATTCTCGGTGCATTCGGCAGCGTTTTGAGAGCGCTTTCCAACCGTGCTAATCGTTACACCTAGATTGAGCTTGTGTACTATACCAATTAACCGTCTGCCCGCCGTGGCTCTTTCTTGTCGCGTCTCTGGTGCAACCAATTCTTGCCCGAATTCCCTCGGCCCGACCTCGTTCTGACGCCCCGATTCGCCCGCTACTTCCATATCCGTTCCGCCCCACTGAACCCGGTTCCTGAATTCCCTACCGGGATGGCAGCTCCCACCTCCAGACCTGCCTCCACACGTGCCGCTGCTACGAAGATTGATAAGAATATATCCGCTATTGCTGCCAACGATCTGCTTGACTCAGACGATGAGTTTCCCGTACACTCTTCAGTTGCGGATGCGGATATGACCCTTGTGAACTCCGACGGGTCTGATGACAAGGAGGGGGAGATAATTGATGTAGAAGTCGATGAGGAGCAGGAATTGAGCGAGGAGGAGGAGGAGGATGATGAGGACAAGGGGGACGAGGACAAAGACGAGGACGCGGGGAGTGAAGAGGAGGAGGAGGAGGAGGAGGAGGAGGTAACGGCAGGAAAACGAAAACGGGGTGCAGCAACGAAAGCCGGTGCGTCTTAGTCTTTCTATTTGGTGGTAATCGTGCTGAAGCTGTGCATCCTTCAGCAAAAGAGCAGCCCGCGGCCAAAAAAACCCGAGGACCCGCCAAGAAATCTGTCAAAAAACCTGCAGGTCCGTAATCACTCGAAAATTATCTATGTTACTCTAATAATCTGCAGCTTCTAGATACTCGGAAAATCACGTATACCATTTCGACCTTCTCCCTCTCGGACATGAAGAAGAGCAAGTCCGCGAGAAAGCCCACTAAAACTGCAATTTTGACCCTTCCCAATTCTGAACCTTTTGATACACTCAAGGCGCAAATCTTCATCCGAATTGCTGCTGCCCTGCATCCCGCACAAGAAAATTACGACGACTACAACATTACTTTTACGGTCCCTTGGTAAGTTACAGACCCCATCACACTCGATTCCGAAGAGACCTACGCACACCTCGTTGTACATGCTCTCAAAATCAATACGGCATCTTGTGCAAAGATCATTGTCGAGGCAAAAGAGGTATGTTTAAGGAGTATCCCGTCGGGTCGCCATGTATTGATTTCAACCCAAGGATCGTGCAGGGAATAAAGGAAATGATGCAATTGAGATTGACGATGAGTCCGGAGACAAGGCAAAAGCACAAGGGCCGGCCGAAAACGAAGGTGAGCATTAACAGGTTGATTGAGACTGGAAACCAATGCCCGTCAGATCCCGAATGCCCAACAAATCCTTCCCGGAAATGTTGCTTTGAACAAAAAAATTGGAATTCTGCGTGCCCGATGGCAATGCCCAACCCCTGGCGGTCCCTGTGGTAGCGAACATTGTTTTGTCCAGCCTGACGCGCCTGAGCATTTCCCGCTTAGCAACACCCATTTCGAGTCTTGGGGCGCTGCAATGGTGCGCACTTTGTATTTCCCCACACTGTACTCGCTCAATAGGTCTTTCTATGCAGCTCAAAGGCAAGAACTATGCGGATGAGGACAAACCCCTGAACGGCGACCTTTTCAATGGAGTAAATAACAAATCTCTTGCGGCGCGTTCACCTATTTTACAATGAAGACTCGACCTGAAGGCGGAAAAGAATGCCGCCGCCACGCCACAAATCAACTTTAATTTTCCACCCGAGATGCTTCAGATATTCCGTCCTGCCCCTGTCCCTGCCCCTGCCCCTGCTCCCGCACCAGCTCCTGCACCTGTTCAACCCGCTCCTCCCGCTTTCCAAACGGCAATGCTAATTCCACATCCTCTTGTCCCCAGGCCGAAAATGAAGAGTTCTGCAAAGAATATGAGCTCGACAACAATATCCGTGTGTTATATCCCGTGCCGATGAAGGGGACTCTCGCCGAAGGTCTCCGGTTGGAAGATCGGAGGTCGGGGGTCAGAGATATCGGAGGTGAGCGCAAACACCACAGGAAGGTCAGGGTGTGCGTACTATCCTAGGCCGATGGATAAGACGGGAGGATGACAGAGTCCGAAGGGACACCGGAGGAAGACTTGTAAGCAAAGCAAGGAGCAAAGCAATGTTTATAATCAAACTGAAGTACATGAGGATATTAAAGCATATTTATACTAAGTCCGTTATTGTTAACCCAAATATGGTAAATCAGAACATAACAATAAGCAAGAGTCCAAATTTGGGTGAAGAAGTATGCTGACTAAGCAGGACAATAAACAAGAAGTTAAGAAGGAACGGAAAAACAGATAAACGGGAAACGCTCAGTAAACCTTCATTGCTTAAAAACCCGATGATCTTCCGTCTCCGACCTCCGAACATTCGGAGGTCGGAGGTCGGAGGCCGGAAGTCAGAGACAGACCGAAGTTTGTGTGCACGAATATAACACCGTGATCACTTTCGGCAGCACAAGTTCAAGTCGACAAGCTCATTTCAATACATCGAGCTCGCGGAATTGAGAGCAATGGATTTTTTGGCTGGCGAAGTTGCGGAACTGAAGGTTGCGATTGCGGGATGGGCATGGCAACCATAGATTTTTCATTCTGTGTACCAGCTCACGGATTGCATGTAAATACTTTGATTAGAAATAACCAGCATGTATAAAATACCCAATCGCATCCACCTGAAAAGGCCTCGGATCACCACAAAGTTGTGGGACTAGACTTACATGCTAGTCTCACAAGTTTGTGGCGATCGCTCCTTCCACACGTTACACATATTCCACCCCCTTTTTCCAGCATTCCCACCTGTTTTAGAGGTGCCTCCGCGTAGCGGTGGAAATTTTGCCCTTTTACACTGTTTCCACAGGGTTTTCAAGCCTTTTTAAGGAGTAGTCAGATTTGTTAAAGTAGTCAGTAATTTTGTGACTCTCCCTACTTCCACCGTTTCCATCTGATGTTTTTGGGAGAGTCAGTATTGGTTTGTGACCCTCTTAACTCCCACCATTTCCACCCCCCGTGCTTTGCGAGTCAGAGCAGTTTTGTGACTCTCTTAAATTTCCACCGCTTCCACCTGTTCTGTTTCGCGAGTCAGAGCAGTTTTGTGACTCTCTTAAATTTCCACCGCTTCCACCCATTCTGTTTTGCGAGTCAGAGTAGTTTTGTGACCCTCTTAAAATTCCACCGTTTCCACGTCCTCCGTTTAGCGAGTCAGTAAACCTTTGTGATCCTTTTAAAATTCCACCATTTCCACGGGTCCCGTTTCAAGAGTGACTCCATTTCCACCACTTCCACCCCGCAAGTGACTGGCACTTGGCAACTCGGTATTTTTCCCGGGCTTCCACCATTTCCACTGTATCACTTAGGTATTATCCGTGTACCCAGTTCAAGAAACAATTCATTTTGCTTGACATGCCAAGCATAGCGTGGTAGAGAATACAAACGAAAACAATGTAGGTAGTGTATGTGATTTTTTTTAAAACGAGCGGGCCCAGACGACAGGCACACAAGAGGATCAGACGGAAGAAGACAGTGGCACCACTAGTCCTCCTCTGAGGAGCCGTAGTCCTGGTCAGCAATCTCCTGCAGCGACTTGGCGGTGAGCTTGGGCTTTGCCGGCCTCTGCGAACACCTTGTTGATTTCTGCGCGCACTGCCGGGTCAACGGCCCTCCAGTAGCACTCCCTGTTTTTGAGGCGCTCATAGAGGGTGTCAATGGCGGCCGAGCCGCCGATGCCCATATTGGAGGGTGCGCAAATGGGAACATCGTCGGGCCACCCCACGATCTCGTAGCCCTCCTTGCCACGCATGAGCTCCTCGTAGCGGACGAACTGGACGTCGAGCTTGGGCTTCCCCGTGGCCTCCCCTGTGTAAGCATTAGAAGTGAAGTGAAATAAAATAAATTTGCGACGCACGGAGCTTGTCCCGCAGCATTGCTGACACATACACCTTCTTCCAGGGTGCCTCTCCTCCTTCGCTGCCTGCACATCCGCATCAAAGCACGACCAGTTGCAGTACTTGGTGGCGAACGTTCCCGAGTCCATGCGGAAGACATTGGGGAGGAACCAGACAGAGTCGATGGAGCCGATGACACTGCTCCGAATGGTGTCACTGGCATGGGAGCCAGCGATGACGCAGAAGCCGCGCGTGCCCGTACGCTTCTCGAGTCGCAGCAGCTGCAAAAAAACTCCAAGTCAGTTCCATGGTTTCCTCCGCTTCCACCGATTCCACCGAATCCACCTGTTCCACTCACCTCCTCGAAAATCTGGTCCCCTGTGAGGGTCACGTCCTTCGCGGCCTCAGCGTTCGTCTTGCGTGTCCCCGTCGCCTTACCCGCCTGGTCCAACATCCAGTCATGCTTGAGCTTGTCGAGGCGGGCTTGGCTCCAAGTGCCTTTGGGCTGGGCGGCAACAATCGCCCGCCCCTCCATCATGCCGATGCGCTTGCCCTTGGGTTTCCCTGGTAGAAGATTAGCAATGAGAACTGGGAAGGGAAACAGTCGACACGTACCCGCGTTGTGCTCCCGGCAAGTTTGCCACACCTTGGCGTTGAACTCGTGGTACGCCTGGGGCCTCTTCAACTTAGTCGCGGACATGATGATGCCCCGGACCTCCGCTTTGCTCAGTCCAAATGTCTTGGCAATCTTCTCAGTGTGTGTCTTCACGTACTTGTGGAGGGTCTCCACTGCCTCCTTCATGCCCTTCCAACGTGCCTTCACCTGCCCCTCCTTGAGCACCGCCGTCTTCCGCTCCGCCATCGCCTTCCCCTTATCCTTGGCGTTGCGCACAGGCTGCTTCACCGCATGTGGATGACACTCTGCATGTGTGCCCTGGTGGCGCAAGACGATCGGGGCACTGCCATCGTTCTCGTCCACCCACCCCTCGTCAGCACTTTCCTCCTTCTCCTCCTCCTTCCCCTCATCTTCCTCCTCTTCGTCGTTGAAGGACAGGAAGGCATCAGGGTTGATGTCCCCGTTGCCCTCGGCCTCGTGGGGTTGAAGGGGGAAGGTCGTCCTCGGACGGTATCTCGTCTTCAGGGTTGTCAACAGGCGGCGCAGGGTTGACAGGCGGTGCGGGGTTGACAGGCGGCACGGGGTTGATGACGGGTGGCGTAGGGTTGATGATGGGCGGCGCAGGGTTGACGGGTGGCGCAGGGTTGACGGGCGGCGCAGGATTGACGAGCGGCGCAGGGTTGATGACAGGCAACGCGGGGTTGACGATGGGCGGTGTGGGGTTGACGATGAGCGGTGTGGGGTTGATGGGCAGCGCGTTGCTGTGGGCGCACTGGCCAAACCGTCCGCACGTCCTGCAGGGCACTTCGTCCAGTGCCCCTCCCAACGTGCAGTTGGCTGGGCCGAAGGCGATGGGCATCGGGTGGGCATGGGTGGGCGGGCGCGCAG